>JAAOOA010001186.1:105000-148598 GCA_012861695.1 Trematomus loennbergii | reverse complement strand
GGAAACACTGATGGTTTATCACGGAGTTAAACGGCCGAGAATTCACACGACGAGGGTGACACAGCTGCTGCCAACCAACTCTAAAGACCTCTACCAGAGACCCCCGAATAATGAACATTATGCATAGGCAGCTCTAGAACCTCTATCAGGCAGGAACAAGGAGAGCGAACACTGAGAGCAGCCCAAGTGTCTGGCCTGTGCTCAGTACAGACTGATAAACAGGGTCAAAGGAAGGGCCTATAGCAGGGGTGTCAAACTCAAGGCCCGGGGGCCAAATCCGGCCCGCGACTTCATTTTGTGGCCCCACAAGAGCTTGCAAAGAATATAATATGTTTATTATACGGTTACATGCTACTTTACAGAAGCACGTTGCCCATAAACGACATGTCCCACAATGCATCTCAAATGTGACTTTTTCTCAGAATTGACTTTTTTTGTCCAAATATGCCTTTTTCTTAGAATTAGCCTTTTTCTCATAAATAGATTTTTTTTTCAAAATGTCACAATCAATGTTTTTCCAGAATGTGGCTTTTCTTTTAAAATCATATTGTGACATTCTCACTGAAGAGACTTGCAATTATTTGCTCTAGACTTCTGCTTTCAGACGTAGTTAATTATGAAGTTATATTAATTAATGATATAGTCTTAAAGTTACAACTGGCCTTTGAGTGCAACCATAATGCTGATGTGGCCCGTGATGAAGTTGAGTTTGACCCCCCTGGCCTATAGGACCAGGTTTCCCCAACAAACTCACCCTCAGAATCAGCTCCGATCAGAGCGGCCTTTCTGAACCCCTTCAGGATGCAGTGGCTCGTCACTGAAGCCCACGCTGAGTCGATCCATCCCACAACAGCCTGGAAAGTGCCGTGCTCCCCATCCACCATCCCCGTCCCACAGCCGACGGAGCACAGCCGTAAAGCTCCGGCTGACTGAGGCGTCGAGCGGCTGCAGGAACTCAGTGAGTTCTGCAGGGATGACGGCAGCTATGGAGTTGCAAGCTTTCATTGTGGCTTTGCTTTGTTCGCTGATATGTGCTCCTCGCATGCTGTCCATCACAAGTAGGGCTTTGTGTGTTTTAAAGAAGCCATCAGGACGTTTACAATAGCACTTTGCCAGCCACAGGTTCATCGTCTCCTCATTCATGCACCCTTTCTCATTTGCGGTCACAACAATTGAGGACGAGAAGTGGGCGTTCGGCATGGTCTTCTGTTTCAAAATGACATTGGTGGCAGTTTGGAGCCGTCTCCACAGCATGCTAGCACCACCGTGAAGATCCACTTCTCATGAGTCACAATGCTCTTCTGGCTCATGGGGAGGTCAAAGGTGAGCGGTACTTCCTGCATGTGAATGATGTGATCTGATGACACATCGTGTGGGGCGACCTCCTTTTCAATGAAGGCACGGAAACTGTCCATCTTGGCTTGGGAGTCTGTAACTTCCTGACTCATCTTTGCTCTGATCGACACGTGGTTTCTTTTCATGAAACGGAAACACCAGGAAGGGCCAGCGGAAAAATCAATAATCTTCATCTCCTTGGCGACCCCCTGAGCGTGGAGACGTAACTTCACAGTTGATAACCCTGCAGCTTTCTGTCCGAGGACCCATGTGTGGACGCGTTGCTCCAGCTCGGGCCATCGAGCTTTCAGACCACGATTAGCCCGCTTTGTTTTCTTCATTGAGATGAGCGTTGCCTCCGCTTTGCACCAGTCCCTCACCAGTTTCTCACTCACTCCAAACTCTCTCTCTGCTGGTCGGTTTCCCTTCTCCGCTGCATATTGACAACCTGCAGTTTGAAACCTGCAGTGAAGCTTCTTCTTTTTGGAGGCATTGTGTTTGTGTTCTGACTCAGTTTTCTGTGTAGCTTATGTGTTCATGTAAACTGTTTTCTTCTTCGGTGGTACAGCAGTTGTCACTATGTCGTCTATTGGAAGTAGTTTGAACACCGTCACAAAGAAATACAATATATGAGTCGCAGCACCAGCCAGACAGGTAAAAAAACGCGACTTATAGTCCGGAAAATACGGGAAAATAAATGAAGTAAAATTAAATGAATGGGGAAAAATATAGAGAAATCAAAGAATCCAGTGATAATGGTTATGCCCTTTTTATTATATCAATACAGTGTGTTCTCAAATGAAGGCTGACACTAAATACAGTCAGTATTTCTAAGCCTTAATTAGTATTACATCAATATAGGGATTATAGAGTGCGTTATATAAGCGAAATGTGTGTTTAAAATTGGTCTAAAATGTTCATTCAAAGGTTTTCTTAATATGATTTACTTATAACTTTCATTATTTATCCTATTCTCTTTATATTTCCACATGTATTCATTCGCCTATTTACTTGTGTAATAGTTAATAGAGATCATTAAGTAATAAGCACGTTATATAAGCATTTATTACCTGCTAATATTTGAAAAAAATACTTAATTCGTGTTTAAAATGTGTGATAATAATAAGCTAACCGGCTAACTCTTGTGCTAACGCTCCTCAAAGCACGTTTTAAATCCTCGTTTCCACCCCCCAGTCTCTCTCTTAACACATGTTTACCTGCAGTAAGTCTTTTCCACCTGTCCTCACAGAAAAACGCCGTCAAAAGATCCTAAATCTGAGTTAAATCTCCATGTTTTCATCCAGCGTGCAGCTTCGCCTCTGTTTCTCCCTGTTGTTTACATCCGGCTCAGCCAATCACAGCACAGCAAGCGCTTAGCCACAACTAGCGCGAGATTTCAAGTGTGTGTGTGTGTGTGTGTGTGTGTGTGTGTGTGTGTGTGTGTGTGTGTGTGTGTGTGTGGTGTGTGTGTGTCACTAAGGCGTTTAATGAATCTATTATTGGTTTAGAGCGAGTGAATACCTGCTGAGGAAGTGAGATAGAGAGAAGTCTACATCAGCCACTGCAGCACGTCATCATCCAGCCAGGTGTTGTGTGTGTTTCTTAGAACAATATTCATTATAATTAAGAGAGAGGAGGGGCTTTTATTGTGAAAGGATGCTGCCGATAGAGAGAGGGGGGGGGCTTTTATTGTTAAGGGATGCTGCACATAGAGAGAGAAGGGGGCTTTATTGTGAAAGGATGCTGCAGATAGAGAGAGGGGGCTTTATTGTGAAGGGATGCTGCAGATAGAGAGAGAAGGGGGCTTTTATTGTGAAGGGATGCTGCAGAGAGAGAGGAGGGGGCTTTTATTGTGAAAGGATGCTGCAGAGAGAGAGAGGAGGGGGCTTTTATTGTGAAAGGATGCTGCAGATAGAGAGAGGAGGGGGCTTTTATTGTGAAAGGATGCTGCAGAGAGAGAGAAGGGGGCTTTTATTGTGAAGGGATGCTGCAGAGAGAGAGGAGGGGGCTTTTATTGTGAAAGGATGCTGCAGAGAGAGAGAGAGGAGGGGGCTTTTTTGTGAAAGGATGCTGCAGATAGAGAGGAGGGGGCTTTTATTGTGAAAGGATGCTGCAGAGAGAGAGAGAGGAGGGGCTTTTATTGTGAAAGGATGCTGCAGATAGAGAGAGGAGGGGGCTTTTATTGTGAAAGGATGCTGCAGATAGAGAGAGGAGGGGGCTTTTATTGTGAAGGGATGCTGCAGAGAGAGAGAGGAGGGCTTTTATTGTGGCGGGAGCTGCTGAGAGAGAGAGGAGGGGCTTTTATTGTGAAGGGATGCTGCAGAGAGAGAGGAGGGGGCTTTTATTGTGAAAGGATGCTGCAGAGAGAGAGAGAGAGAGGAGGGGGCTTTTATTGTGAAAGGATGCTGCAGATAGAGAGAGGAGGGGGCTTTTATTGTGAAAGGATGCTGCAGATAGAGAGAGGAGGGGCTTTTATTGTGAAAGGATGCTGCAGATAGAGAGGAGGGGGCTTTTATTGTGAAGGATGCTGCAGATAGAGAGAGGAGGGGGCTTTTATTGTGAAGGGATGCTGCAGATAGAGAGAGGAGGGGGCTTTTATTGTGAAGGGATGCTGCAGAGAGAGAGAGGAGGGGGCTTTTATTGTGGCGGGCGCTGCTGAGAGAGAGGAGGGGCTTTTATTGTGAAGGGATGCTGCAGAGAGAGAGGAGGGGGCTTTTATTGTGGCGGGGCGCTGCAGAGAGAGAGGAGGGGGCTTTTATTGTGGCGGGTAATGCCTGGCCTGTCGGGGCGGGCTGAAACATCCCATAGTGTTGTGAAACAGCTGTTTCTGCACACACACTGAGCAGCTCCACCTGATGACTGATGCTGTGTCTCCATCAAGGTGTAGTATCAGTGCAGGTATCTCAGGTAGAGCTGCAGGTAGCAGTACAGGTATCTCAGGTAGCAGTACAGGTATCTCAGGTAGAGCTGCAGGTAGCAGTACAGGTATCTCAGGTAGCAGTACAGGTATCTCAGGTAGCAGTACGGTATCTCAGGTAGCAGTACAGGTATCTCAGGCAGTACAGGTATCTCAGGTAGCAGTACAGGTAGCAGTACAGGTATCTCAGGTAGCAGTACAGGTATCTCAGGTAGCAGTACAGGTATCTCAGGTAGCAGTACAGGTATCTCAGGTAGCAGTACAGGTATCTCAGTAGCAGTACAAGGTATCTCAGGTAGCAGTACAGGTAGCAGTACAGGTATCTCAGGTAGCAGTACAGGTATCTCAGGTAGCAGTACAGGTATCTCAGGTAGCAGTACAGTATCTCAGGTAGCAGTACAGGTATCTCAGGTAGCAGTACAGGTATCTCAGGTAGCAGTACAGGTATCTCAGGTAGCAGTACAGGTATCTCAAACATGTGGTCCAGAGACAGAATAAATCAGACGAGACGAACCGCTTGTTTTTCTCTTTTAGTTTATGCTGTTTTTTACTTAAAAAATAAAAAATAAAATCGATATTTAAAAATAAATTAAAATGCAATTAAAATGTTAATAAATAAGCAAAACATACATTTATAAAAAACATGCAATATTATTTCTATTTTTTTTTTATAAATGTATTGCTCAATTATTGACTATTAATGTTTTATTTACTCGTTTATTCTTATTTATAGTTTCACATTTATTTTGTTGTTATTCCCCATTTGTATTTACACATAAATGTCCCTCTCACGCCTCCCCCCTCCCTATGAAGGTTTCTAAGTGAGGAGCAACATGTGGTCTGAGGAGGTAAATACGTGTCGCTCAGCGGCCATCTGCAGAGCGGATAATCCTGTGAGGAATTACTGTCCGAGAGGAGAGGAGACGCTGCGAGGACGTATACCGAGAGAGACATCTGAGGAGACGCTGCAAGGACGTATACCTCCAGGAGACATCTGAGGAGACTTGTGGAGCGTTATTGGTTATGGAGACAAGTCTGAGGCTTTTATTGTGAAGGAATGAGAAGAAGTCTAAATAGGCAGATCCTGAGAAAGTGGATTTTCTGGGATATTTTTCAGCTTTTATTGTGAAAGATGGACATTTTGAATCTTTTCTGACGGACTAAACTCACCTTGGACTTTATTTGAGCTTTTATTGTGAAGATCAGAACAATATCCATGCTTTTATTGTGAAGGCTGGACAACCTTAGGGCTTTTGGATGAAACAAGTTTGTGCTTTTACTCTGAAGTTCTCCTCTTTTTGTGAATTATTTGGAGCTTTTATTGTGAAGAAAATATGTTTTGGAATTTCATTTTGAAGCAGAGCTATGTTGGTGAAATACATTTTACTCTGAAGGATTCCAACATCCATTTTGAGGAGGCTTTTATTGTGAAGGACTTACTAACACTTCCCATTCATTGATTTCTTTTTAAAGAAAAACTTTTGGACTTTTATTGTGGAAAAAGCAGCTTTAATGATTTAGAGTCAGACATTTTCTGGGGCTTATATTCTGAAACACTTTATCTACCTTTACTGTGAAGGATTCCAAACATCCATTTGAAGAAGCTTTTATTGTGAAGGACTACACACTACACTTTTATTGATATTTTCTTTTTTAAGAAGAAACGTTTGGACTTAACGATGAAATGTCGGACATTCTCTGGGGCTTTATTCTGAAATCATCACTGTATCTACCTTGAGCCACCAATCAGCCAATCAGCATCCAGGATGATCTCGTACGTGGAGTGTCTGGGTGGCGAGGGGGCGTCGCCCATCGGAGGGGGGGGGGCGGCGGCTCGTTGCTGGAACGGCATTTCTGACGAAGATCGAGAAGAGCTGCTTCCTCCCAAAATGGCCGCCTTGCAACCGAAGACGGAGGGCAGTCTTCGGCGACGCCTCCTCAGCGCCAAACTACGACAACAACAACAGGACGCCATTTTGGCTCTAAACTCTGGCGGTGGCATTGTTCCATCGGGGGCCGATAAAAAGCCCCCGCAGTTTTGTAGCCCGTGGTTCCACCGCCAACCCCAAGAGGCTCATGGGAAACCCGTCGCTCGCTACCCGGTGCTAACGACGCGTAGCCGCACCAGGTCGTGCCCCCCCACCCCGGAGCCACGCCCCTTATACTCACTTCCTGCCCCCCGTCCGAGTCTCTACGCCACAGAGCCCCCGTCCGGGAACCTGAGGCGCCGCCGCAGTACCGCTATCGACCCAGCAGGGGGCGGGGCTTCCTCTGCTTCAAAGGGGGAGGAGCTACGAGACCGACGCCACGCAGGCCACGCCCCTTCTGCAACAAGGTACTGCTAAAAGGCGTCTGGGTAGTGGAAAGTGAAACATAGCTTTGGAAACCAGCAAAACTGGAATAGAGCGTTTAAAATTAAATCAGAGTAGCGTTTTTAAAACATCTAGAAATACAACACGTTTAAAATTGAATACACACCCACGTTCTCCCTGTTATCTCCCCGTGTGTTTAATCTCCCTGTGTGTGTGTGTGTGTGTGAGAGAGTGAGTGATGTGTTTGTTTGTTTGTGTGTGTGAGCAGGGATTAGCTGCTACGCTAGGCTAACGGCTAATTCCTGTAAAAGCAGATGGACAGGCTTTGAAAGCTGCTAGCTGTTAGCTTCACCTGATTTTGGACAACAGTCTCAATTATGGGGTCATGAGAGCTCCATAACAAAGAATACATCTTTAAAAGAATAACAAAATATATGTGGAAATAAGGCAGGAATAATTAAATAAAATAAGTGTTATAATAAACGTGGAAAAAGTGAAAAATAATAAATAAACATAAAATAATTGAAAATAATAAGTGAAAGAAATACATTATTACAGAGCATTTTAAACATTTTTAATTTATAACAAAATATATATTGGAACACCTATTTTGCATAAATGTTACTCTATATTTTTCTAATTATTAGAATAATGAAATATAAATGTCTGTTTATTCTTTTGGTCATTT
This sequence comes from Trematomus loennbergii, assembly GCA_012861695.1. NCBI lineage: Eukaryota > Metazoa > Chordata > Actinopteri > Perciformes > Nototheniidae > Trematomus > Trematomus loennbergii. Next base: position 141,346 of record JAAOOA010001186.1, on the reverse strand, counting down.
CTGCCCATTTGTGTCTGGACAGAGTTTACCTGTTGAAACAGTTCTGCCTTCCAGCGATATATTTACCCGTGTGATATAACGGTAGTGTAGCCTACTTACCGTCTAATTAATGAAACTAATTAAAGCAGACGGACAGACGACAGACGGACAGACAGACAGTCAGACAGACGGACAGTCAGACAGTCAGATGGACAGACAGACAGACAGACAGACAGACAGACAGACAGACAGACAGACAGTCAGACAGACAGACAGGCAGGAGGACAGACAGACAGGCAGGAGGACAGACAGACAGTCAGATGGACAGACAGACAGACAGACAGGCAGACAGACAGACAGACAGGCAGAGGACAGGCAGGCAGGCAGGCAGGCAGACAGACAGGCAGGAGGACAGACAGGCAGGCAGGCAGGCAGGCAGGCAGGCAGACAGACGACGGCAGGAGGACAGGCAGGCAGACAGAGAGACAGGCAGGCAGGCAGGCAGACAGAGAGACAGGCAGGCAGGCAGACAGACGGCAGGAGGACAGACAGGCAGGCAGGCAGGCAGGCAGGCAGGCAGGCAGGCAGACAGAAGACAGGCAGGCAGGCAGACAGACAGGCAGGAGGACAGACAGGCAGGCAGAGGACAGGCAGGCAGGCAGGCAGAGAGACAGGCAGGCAGGCAGGCAGGCAGGCAGACAGAGAGACAGCAGGCAGCAGGCAGGCAGGCAGGCAGGCAGGCAGACAGACAGACAGACAGGCAGAGGACAGACAGACAGGCACAGGCAGACAGAGAGACAGGCAGGCAGGCAGGCAGACAGGCAGGAGGACAGGCAGGCAGACAGAGAGACAGGCAGGAGACAGGCAGGCAGGCAGGCAGACAGACGGACAGACAGACAGGCAGGCAGGAGGACAGGCAGGCAGACAGAGAGACAGGCAGGACAGGCAGGCAGGCAGACAGACAGACGACAAACAGACAGGCAGGCAGACAGAGAGACAGGCAGACAGGCAGACAGCAGGCAGATGCTGATCCACTGACCCAGATCACTGGAACTGTTTCATTAACCCTTGTATTAATAACAAATAAGACTTCTGTAAAATAATAACAAATATTCAGAGGAATACGAATAAATATGGAAAAATTAAGAAGAATTTATCCAATTTAAATATATCTGGAAATATTAAAATAATAAAAGTGTGTGTGTGTGTGGTGTGTGTGTGTGTGTGTGTGTGTGTGTGTGTGTGTGTGTGTGTGTGTGTGTGTGTGTGTTGTGTGTTTGTGTGTGTGTGTGTGTGTTGTGTGTGTGTGTGTGTGTTGTGTGTGTGTTGTGTGTGTGTGTGTGTGAATGCAGTATTTTCAGTATTAATCAGTATTAACCTTCATCACCTGGCGCACACATGAAGGACACACACGTGTGTGCTGGCTCTCTGCCAGCGTGGCGTGTGTCTTTGTTAGAGTGTGTGAGTGTGTGTGATTTAGAGAGATGGATGAGAGCGGCGTCGCAGCGAGTCGAGCTGCATTACTGCTGCAGCCTCTGGAGTGTGTGTCCTCAGTGAGAGAGAGTGTGTGTCCTCAGTGAGAGAGAGTGTGTGTGTGTCCTCAGTGAGAGAGTGTGTGTCCTCAGTGAGAGAGAGTGTGTGTCCTCAGTGAGAGAGAGTGTGTGTCCTCAGTGAGAGAGGTGTGTTTTCTCACTGTGTCTGAGTGTGTGGCGTAGTTATGGTTCTGATCGGAGCGGCGATCAAATCCGTCCTCAAATATCTCCACAAGACCCGAGGTGAGTGTGTGTTTATATTTAATACGCAGTGTGTGTGTGTGTTTATATTTGATACGCAGTGTGTTCAGAGTGATGACCTATTTCACGGCTAAACTGCATGTAACCATAGCAACAGTATTAATTCAAGGACTCCAGGATCATCTTCAAGGACCTTTGAAGTCCTCTTTCTCTTCTTTGGGACTCCTGGAACCCTTCCAAGGACCTTTGATAGCTCTCAAGGACCTTTCGCACCTCCCCAAGGACCTCCAGTACTCTTCAAGGACCTGTAGGAACTCCCTATAGGCCTATAGAACTCTTCAATCAATCAATCAATCAATCAATGTTTATTTATATCAATATCACAAATGTTACATTAGTCTCAGTGGACTTCACAGTTTGTACAGAATATCAGTGACAATACGACACCCTCTGTCCTTAGACCCTCTGTCCTTAGACCCTCTGTCCTTAGACCCTCTGTCCTTAGACCCTCTGTCCTTAGACCCTCACATCGTACAAGGAAACACTTCCAGAGAAACCCCACAGTTTAAAGGAACATGGGAGAAACCTCAGGGAGAGCAGCAGAGGAGGGATCCCTCTCTCAGGACGGACAGACGTGCAATAGATGCCGTGTGTACATTGAAGAGATAATACATTTACAGCGTAGGTAGACCAAATGTTTGGAAATGCATGTGTCTGTAAAAGAAGATGAATCCACGAGGATATCCATCCAGGACTTATGATCCAGGACCACAGCAGCAGGCACAGCCACGACTCGCGATCCAGGGCTCGCGATCCAGGACTCAGGACCACAGCAACAGGATCAGCCATGACTCCGGATCCCGGCGTATATAGTTGTTCAATGACTGAACACTGAATGAGTTCAATGACTTATAGGACCTCCCCAAGGACCTCCATACTCGTCAAGGACCTGTAGGTCTTCCATATGTGCCTCCAGTACTCTTCAAGGACCATTTGAGTCCTTTCAAGACCTGTATAAATTCCTGCAGGATGTCGAGTAATCTTCAAGGACCTGTAGGAACTCCCAAAAGACCTCCAGTACTTTTCAAGGACCTGTAGGAACTCCCAAATGACCTCCAGTACTCTTCAAGGACCTGTAGGAACTCCCAAATGACCTCCAGTACTCTCCAAGGACCTGTAAGACCTCCTAAAGGACCGCTGGTACTCTTCAAGGACCTGTAGGACCTCCATATGGGCCTCCAGTACTCTTCAAGGACCTTTAGAATCACCCTGAGGATCTCCAGTACTCTTCAATGACTTATAAGACCTCCCAAAGGACCTCCAGTACCTGCAGGTCCTCCATATGGGCTTATAACTCTTAAAGAACCATTTGAGTCCTTTCAAAGACCTGTACTCCTGCAGGATGTCCAGTAATCTTCAAGGACCCTTCGAGTCCTCTTAAGGATCTGTAGACCTCCTCAAGGACCTCTGGTACTCCTCAAGGACCTTTAGTACTCCTCAAGGACTTCCCCAAGGAACGACACAACGTTGACTCTTCCATTAACGTTTTCTGTTTGTGTTTATGTCCCTCTAGGGGAGAGGGACAGTAAGTGGTCGGTGCACTACACTACCCAGAAGCCCCTGCTGTTCGTCCCTGCTAAGAGACGCTCCGGCAGCGCGGATGATCTGCGAGGTCAGAGGTCAACGGAGAGCTCAGGTGAACACACACACACGCACACGCACACGCACACGCGCACACACACACACACTCACATACACACACACACACTCACACACACACTCACACACCACACACACTCACACACTCACACACTCCACACTCACACACACACACTCACACACTCACCACACACTCACACACACGACCTAAAACCTCTATTCATAAATAAGGTAGTTTTTTTTATCAATATCGCTTACATGCTTTTATTTTGGTGATTATGGCTTCAGAGCAGGTTGCAGAGAGCTGCAGCACACACACACACACACACACACACACACACACACACACACACACACACACACACCACACACACACACACCACACACCACACACACACACACACCACACACACACACACACGCTCTGCAGACTGCAGTGCTCCAGACAAAGGCTCATCACGTGTCTTTTATCTAATAATGCTGCATTTATCATGATTTATTTATGATGATGATGATGATGATGATGATGACATAAACACGCCTGTCAGCTCCTCCACAGATTTACTGCAGATAAACTGATAAACAATATTTATAATCTGGCATTTTTAGACTAAAATAATCAAAGCATTTACTTTTTATTGATTAAACTGATTGATATATTGTTTCCTTATTGATTATTATGAACAGTTATTAACATCTGTGTGTGTGTGTGTGTGTGTGTGTGTGTGTGTGTTGTGTGTGTGTGTGTGTGTGTGTGTGTGTGTGTGTGTGTGTGTGTGTGTTGTGTGTGGTGTGTGGTGTGTGTGTGTGTGTGTGTGTGTGTGTGTGTGTTTGTCTCTGTGTGTGTTTAGTATGTAACGGGCTGACTCAGCATGGCTGCAGCCGACCAATCAGCTCTCAGTTCGATGCGTCATGTTCCGCCCCATCCCCGCCTCAACCAATCAGAGAGCAGCTCGGCACGCAGAGGCTGGAAGGACAAAAGCAGGAGATGGTGAGCCACACACACACACACACACCACACACACACACCACACACACACACACTGAGGTGGCAGAAATGCCATAAAGAGATTAAACTCGGCAATAATAAATTAAATGTGGACGTAGAAACAGAAATAAATAAATGTATATTAGAAAAGGGAATTGAGAAAATATATATATTTAAAAAATAATTACAGACAAATAAGACATCTTTTGAATAGAATTATAATAAATGTATACAGTAATAAATAAATAAAATATAGAAATAATTAATAAAATCCTTATAATTGTCATTTTTACTTTGTTTACTTATTTTTTTTTTAATTGTATTTAATTGCATTCCAAACCTTACGTATGTGTTGTTCTACTGCCGTCTGCTAGTTATTTATTGTCATTTATTATTATTATTATTATTATCATTATTGTTATTATTATAGCTGCTGTTGTCTCTCTGCATGACTCCCTTATTGATGTCTTGATTCTTCCTGTTTGGTTCCAGAGGTCCAGCTTCCTGAAGCTTTGCTCTCAGTCTTGTTTCTCAGTTTGTTTCAAGTTCTCCGTTTGGAGGAGAAAGGTAAACAAGGACAGAGCTAAAATACATTCATCAAATTAGACTAGACTAAAGTAGACTAGAGTAAAGTAGACTAGACTAAGTAGACTAGACTAAAGTAGACTAGACTAAAGTAGACTAGACTAAAGTAGACTGAAGTAGACTAGACTAAAGTAGACTAGAGTAAAGTAGACTAGACTAAAGTAGACTAGACTAAAGTAGACTAGACTAAAGTAGACTAGACTAAAGTAGACTGAAGTAGACTAGACTAAAGTAGACTAGAGTAAAGTAGACTAAAGTAGACTAGACTAGACTAAAGTAGACTAGACTAGACTAAAGTAGACTAGAGTAAAGTAGACTAGACTAAAGTAGACTAGACTAAAGTAGACTAGAGTAAAGTAGACTAGACTAAAGTAGACTAGACTAAAGTAGACTGAAGTAGACTAGACTAAAGTAGACTAGAGTAAAGTAGACTAAAGTAGACTAGAGTAAAGTAGACTAGACTGCTGTCACGGCTTGAACAGTCCGCTGGCATCCCAGGCTCTGCCCTTGCATGGTTCAGGTCCTACCTGACAGACCGTAGCTTCTCGGTACAGCTAGGTGCCTTCTCCTCAGCCAAAGCCCCTCTTACCTGTGGGGTTCCCCAAGGCTCGATTCTGGGCCCCATCCTTTTTCTACTGTACATACTGCCCCTAGGTTCAATACTCACAAAACACAACATCCCCTTCCACTGCTACGCCGACGATGTACAGATCTATCTGCCACTAAAAGCAAATGTCAAACACTCACTACAGCAGCTGATGGACTGCTTAGCAGAGCAAAAACTTCCTCAACCTCAATGAGAGCAAGACTGAGGTCATCTTTTTTGGACCCCAACCTCCAGCCTCTCCGGTTGATATTCTGGGCTCTCTCAATGAAAACATCCTCCCCTCTGTCATGAACCTTGGAGTGACCTTCAATAGCACTTTTAAATTCGATAAGCAGGTCAGCAGCGTAGTCAAATCCTGCTTTTTTTAAATAAGACTATTGGCCAAAACCAAGTCGTATTTATCTTTTAAAGACTTAGAAAGGGTTATTAACGACTTTGTAACCTCGAGACTGGACTATTGCAACGCTCTGTATGTGGCAGTGGCGGCCGGTGGTCTATTTTTTTGGTGGGGCTCTTGACGTACCGGGAATATCGAGAAATGACCCCTTAAATGATGACTTCTGGTGATGTTAGAGGGGGCGGGAAAGGAGAAATCGAGGCTTAAAAATATGAGAAGACTGATCAATACCTCCATAATCTTCAGTGTGGAAAATATTATTTATCAACCTGAACATCTACTACTTTACCAGGAACCGTTGGAAAATACATCACAGACAATGCAACAAACGTGGAGACAGAACAATCACTTCTGTGATAAATGCCCACTTATTAATAAACTTCTAACAACCATGGGAACCTCCTCTCTACATATAAAGTGATATCCAAGCATGGGAAACAAAAGACAGCATGTACCTGTTTGCATCCAGCTAGCCAGCCTTTTTTGTGTACCAGCTACGTGCGAAGCCTCGTGTATAAGTTTAGTCTTTTTCACGAGATTGCTGCGATATATTCAAATCGGGTTGGTCCGGTCCAAGGTCTTTAAGCAACAATTTATCTGCCAAACTTCTCCTTTCGAAAGGATTGGAGATTAGCTCTTGAACAGAATTAGGCGGGGACCGAGGTCCGGAGACTCCACCTGCACACGAAGCCATCCTCATCAACTACTGCGTCACCCGGATACGAGTCACTGTCCAAACTACTCACAGACTGCACTGGGCGGCGCTGACATTGGCGCCCGGTGACCGTCATCTTTGACGACGCTGATTGGCTGAAATTATATTTTCGCGGCATAGTTTACACGTTACAGATAGCAACAGTCAGCTGCTAGTGGCTGCTGCTGCACTGGTTGAAGGCTCCTCTCTTAGCGCCCAGACGAGAGAAGGTGCATGGGCAAGGCCAGGCAGGAAACATGTGACTTATCAGTAACTTTAGACATCGTAACACAATTTTAAACGAGATTTTATTGTAGATTATACATTTTTACTGATACCAATTATATAATATTTACCTTGTTCATTAAAATAAAATATATATATTTTTTTAAACATATACTGTATATATATATTTTTTTTAATTTTAATTTTTTTTTAAATTTTTTTTTTTCAATATGGGAAGAGGTGGGGCGGCGCCCTAGCGCCCTATGGACCGGCCGCCACTGGTATGTGGGTATGGACCAGGCGTCAATTAAACGCTTACAGCTAGTCCAAAACGCTGCTGTACGTTTGCTGACTGGCCACAAAAAGCGTGACCACATCACCCCTATTCTGGCCTCACTACACTGGCTTCCAGTTCGGTTCAGAATTGATTTTAAAATCCTTTTATTTGTTTTCAAAGCACTAAATGGGCTGGCTCCGGCCTATATAGCTGAACTCCTCCAGCGCTACACCCCAGCCAGAGCTTTAAGGTCTGCTGACCAGCTGCTGCTGGTAGTGCCCAAGACCAGGCTCAAAACCAGAGGGCACCGAGCCTTCTCAGCAGCTGGCCCTAGGCTCTGGAACACTCTGCCCCTCCATGTGAGGTCGGCCCAGACCCTAGGGGTTTTTAAATCTAAACTAAAAACACACTTCTTCTCTCTGGCCTTCTAGTTAGAGCGGAGCACGACTCCTGACTTTTCCGTGTGTTTTTTTTAAAAATTTATATATATCTGTTGTAATTTATTGTCTTTTATTGTGATTGTAGTAATGTGTTTTTATTACATGTACAGCACTTTGGCTCGACCAAAATCACTTTTAAATGTGCTTTATAAATAAAACCTGATTTGATTTGATTTGAGACTAAAGTAGACTAGAGTAAAGTAGACTAGACTAAAGTAGACTAGACTAAAGTAGACTAGAGTAAAGTAGACTAGACTAAAGTAGACTAGAGTAAAGTAGACTAGACTAAAGTAGACTAGACTAAAGTAGACTAGACTAAAGTAGACTAGAGTAGACTAGACTAAAGTAGACTAGACTAGACTAAAGTAGACTGAAGTAGACTAGACTAAAGTAGACTAGACTAAAGTAGACTAAAGTAGACTAGAGTAAAGTAGACTAGAGTAAAGTAGACTAGACTAAAGTAGACTAGACTAAAGTAGACTAGACTAAAGTAGACTGAAGTAGACTAGACTAAAGTAGACTAGACTAAAGTAGACTAAAGTAGACTAGACTAAAGTAGACTGAAGTAGACTAGACTAAAGTAGACTAGACTAAAGTAGACTAGAGTAAAGTAGACTAGACTAAAGTAGACTAGACTAAGTAGACTAAAGTAGACTAGACTAAAGTAGACTAGACTAAAGTAGACTAGAGTAAAGTAGACTAGACTAAAGTAGACTAGACTAAAGTAGACTAAAGTAGACTAGACTAAAGTAGACTAGACTAAAGTAGACTAGAGTAAAGTAGACTAGACTAAAGTAGACTGAAGTAGACTAGACTAAAGTAGACTAGACTAAAGTAGACTAAAGTAGACTAGAGTAAAGTAGACTGAAGTAGACTAGACTAAAGTAGACTAGACTAAAGTAGACTAGACTAAAGTAGACTAGACTAAAGTAGACTAAAGTAGACTAGACTAAAGTAGACTAAAGTAGACTAGACTAAAGTAGACTAGAGTAAAGTAGACTAGACTAAAGTAGACTAGACTAAAGTAGACTAAAGTAGACTAGAGTAAAGTAGACTAGACTAAAGTAGTCTAGACTAAAGTAGACTAAAGTAGACTAGACTAAAGTAGTCTAGACTAAAGTAGACTAAAGTAGACTAGACTAAAGTAGACTAGACTAAAGTAGACTAGACTAAGTAGACTAAAGTAGACTAAAGTAGACTAGACTAAAGTAGACTAAAGTAGACTAGACTAAAGTAGACTAAAGTAGACTAAAGTAGACTAAAGTAGACTAGACTAAAGTAGTCTAGACTAAAGTAGACTAAAGTAGACTGACACTGGGTTTAAACTCAAGTTGAAATGATCTTAATATCTAAATGAAGGTGTTTCTGTGCTCTCAGTCCTCAGCGTTCTCTGATGATGACGAGATGTTCATTCTGAACCAAACGCGCCCCTGACTCCTCTGGTTCTCAACCCGGGTCACCGAGCCTCCTGCTGGGACGTCTTCACCTACGAGCAGCCTGAGGAAGAGGAGGAAGACGAAGAGGAGGAGGAACAGCTGAACCCCTGCCCACACCTGAGGAGAGGATGAGGCAGCAGGCGGGGGCCGTCCCAGCTGACATCGTCCCCATCAACATCACAGGTAACAATAATAATAACAGTAGTCCTAATCCAAGTGTGAGTAAAGTGTGTGAGTAAAGTGGTGAGTAAAGCGTGTGAGTAAAGCGTGTGGGTAAAGTGTGTGGTAAAAGCGTGTGAGTAAAGTGTGTGAGTAAGCGTGTGAGTAAAGCGGTGAGTAAAGCGTGTGGGTAAAGTGTGTGAGTAAAGTGTGTGAGTAAAGTGTGTGAGTAAAGTGTGTGGGTTGTTGATCGGAGTTGAAAGCTGAGTGAGAGTTCATGTTTGCTCTTCAGGAGAGAGTTTTGATCGTCAGGCCAGCTTTCGTAAAGTTGCTCCCAACACGACTCGTTATTGAACCGACCGCGACTCCTGAACCGCCGAAAGACCGTCACCGGGATCCCAGAGGACGTCAGGAGACTCGGTAAAAAGAAAAAAATACTCTTCTGTTATTACTTCTCGTTCGTTATCCTAAATCTCACTCTGTTTCCAGACTCTCAGCTGGTCCTGCCGGGTCAGTACTCCACCGTGGGTCGACCCGCCTCCTGTGAACCACCAAGGCACTCAGATGAGGAGGTGAAGTGCCCATCGAGGAGGATTAGAGCCCCGAGAGGAAGGGGATGTCCAGCCTCATGGCCTCCCTCACCTCCTCCCCCACCTCAGAGGTTTACAGCCTCCCCCGTCAGGAAACCACCTCCTCCCTGAACTCTGAGGCCAGTGGAACCAGCGCCTCCTGCAGGACCATCAGCGCCTCCTCGTCTTGTTGCAGGTCAGTCAAGGAGAAACAGACTCAACATTTGTTTTGATCAGAGATGGCAAAAGTACACACATCCTTTACTCAAGTAGACGTACAGATACTCGTGTTACCAGAAAATAAGAGGTTCCTTATACTGCTTCCTGTTTTCTTCCCACTCCCAGGAGCTTGAAGGATTCCCCAACGCCCCCGCAGCCAGAGTCCTCCCCCAGTCTCCCTCCGAGTGGTCTTGCCCAGCGACACTACCTACCCTTAACGAGTTCTCCCAGTTCCCCTTCCTCCTCCTCCCACTACCGCTCTTCTTCCTCCATCGCTGAGTCTCAGATCAGCTACCAGGCCCTCTCCCAGAGCTCCAGCATCCAGGCAGGGGGACGGACTGGAGCGGCATCGGCCAGGAGATGAGGTCTGTTTCTGGGGAAGGTTGGAGCGGTGACCCCCTGCTTTCCTCTGGTCGCTCCACCCCTTCTAACACCTCAGAGAGAGTCGCCTCCTCCACACATTCCCAGATCAGCTACTTGTCCCCGAGCTCCAGCATCCAGAGTGGCTTTACCCAGGAGTTGACTCCGTTTCTGGGGACAGTTGGAGCAGCGACCCCCCATGGTCCTCCGGTCGCTCCATTGCCCGCAGTATCTCCCTCCGGAAGTCCAAGCGTCCTCCCCCCCCCCGCTACGCTCCGACTCCCTGAGGCAGCAAAGGCAAGCTCGGATGAAACCACCGCGCTCCAGAAAAACTCCATTTCTCCCCCATCTCCTCCCCCATCTCCTCCCCATCTCCTCCCCCATCTCCTCCTCCTCGAAGGCCGTCCAAGACCCCTGGGTGCCCCGGAGCAGCAAGCGGCGCCAGAGTGGGTTTAACTGTGGGACCGTCACTACTTTTGAACCCTTAACCTCCCCCTCTGAGGAGGTACTGCTATATCCCTCCCCCATTCTCCCCTCCTCCCCCTGGATCAGAGGAGGAGGGGTTTAACCTCAACCCCAGCCCAATGCCTTTCTCGGGATTCAACGTCTCGCCTTCCCCTCCAGCGGATACTCCAGCCAGTCTAACACCCCGACGCCCGGCACTCCTGTTTCCTCCCCCCTTCTCCCCTTCCCCCCCTCTCTCCCCCCTCTCAGCCTTCTCCCTCCCCCAACTCACCCCCTCTCCCCCATACCAAGGACCACCTCCAAGGTTGAAGGGAGGGCGAAGCCACCTGTGCCGGAGAGGAAGTCGTCCCTCATCTCCTCCCCTTTTCCTCCACCTCCTCCCTCTCCTCTTGCACCTCCTTGGACTCTTCAGCTAAGCTTCCTCCCCCTCCTCCCCCTCCTCTCCCACAATGCACCTCTCTTTTGCCTCCCATCTTTACTCGCCAACTTTCGTATCTCCTCGACTTCCTGCTCCATCCTTTACCAACCTTTTTGCTGCTCTCCTCCCCCACCTTCATCTCTTCCTCCCCCGCCTCCTCCTCCTCCACCTCCTCCACCTCCTCTCCCACCTTCATCCTCCCCCCTCCTCCCCCTCTTCCTCCTTCCTCCCGACCGCCTCCACCCTCCTATTCCTACTTTGCCAAACAAACCTTCAGCTTCCCTCCACCTCCAGATTCCCCTCCTCTTCCTCACCTCCAGAATCTTGCCGATTGATGCCTTCCTCCTCCTCCACCTCCTCCTCCACCTCCGCCTCTTCCTCCCCATCTACCTCCCCCTCCCCCACCAGTACTCCGCAAGTCTCCAAACCTCCCCCTCTCTCGTCACTGCACAAGCTCTGCAGGGCGTCAAGCTTCGTCACGTCAAGAACCAGGAATGCCTGCTAACTAGCATCATGCTAGCTGATTCTGCTAATGCTAAACACGAGCTACCTAGTAAAGAAGCCAATCTAGGCAGTGCTGTGTCGGCTAATGCTGATGCTAAACTAGTTGGAACTGGGACACAAAAAGCTGCTGTGATCTTGATAGCAATGAAGCTAACATCATTAGTGATTTATTTGGAAATGCTAACCTTGATTGCCCAGCCAATGCTTACGTAACGCAGGCTGAACATGATAACTACAACCCAACAAAAAGTGACATAAGGAAACCCAACGATACGTCTTCTAATGCTAATCTCAGAGCCCAAAAAGCACTGTTGCTAACCAGAGAAGCTCTGAGCCTAAAGCCCCAAGATGTCCAGTACACTGAGCCAGAGAAGGAGCATTCAGATTGTATGCAACACTGGCAAACACTCAAGTCTTCACACCTGTAGTCCCTGGGTCAAATGTCTGACGGAACTGACGAAGAGCACAATAAATAACTGTCCAACAACAACAACAATCATGGATACAATGTTAGCAGACGCTATGCTAACTGCACAACAAGGAAACACTGATTCTTCATACGGACCCTCTCTGGAGCAAAACAAAGAGAAAGTAGAACAAGCAAAGATGGCATAGAGACAAACAATAGGAATGATTCAGAAATGGAATGGTGCAGCTGATGGAGTTACAACATCCTTTAGTGATTTATCACAGAATAATATAGTCTGTAATGAAGCTACCCAGAAGAACCCCCGCTCCCCGAAGAAGCGACCATCCCAAAGAAACCTGATCTTGGCGTCCTGGGTCTCATGGCGTCCCCGGAGGCAAGAAGAAGACAGTTGGGTTAAAGAGGCAATCCCAGCTTCCCCCTGATTCCACATTGCACAGTCCTCCCAACAGCAGTTCACCTTCACCAAAGCCTTGGCACAAACTACTGAAAGAACCACAAGTCCTGAGGAATCAGTGACCCCTTCCAGCTCCCCCCAAAGACAGAAACCACCGATTGTGCACAAGAAGCCAGATCTTTCCCCCGAAAGAATCAAACAACTCATTGAATTTGGAACTCAAGGGGAGTCGTCCAAAGGGAACTGTGCCCCCCAGGAGGTCGTTGGTATTTCACAGACCATGGTTGCCTCAGGGATCGGGAAACCACAAGGGCTAGAAACACTTTAAACGCACATGGGTACATTGGAGAACTGTGGTACCTCAGGAACACGGGAACCTTGCAGACCAGTAGAATATACGGACACTGTGATGCCTCAGGGATCATGGAACTCTCCGAGACTCAGAGTATCAAAGGGGCGACTAAAACTGCTTTGGAGCTGTTACCTCAGATACAATTGTCAACTCAGAGATCGTGGATAACACAAGGGCTAGAAACACTTTAAACGGCAACATGGGTACCTTGGAAGATTGTGGTACCCCAGGAGCATGGGGAACCTCAGAGACCAGTAGCAGACGAGGGAACAAGGGCATCTATAGCCACTGTGGTGCCTTAGGATCAAGAATCATTTCAGAGACCTGTGGCACTGTGAGCACCTTGGGGAACCATGGTACCCCAGACATCACAGATACTAGAAACACTTTAAATAGCACCATGGAGACAAGAAGCAACCTAGGAACAAATGGCATAAATGGGAACTTGGGACCCTCTGGAGTCATGGGTATTTCCGTGAACCGGAGTCCCAAAAGGATTCTTAACACTATCAATGCGACCACGAGTACTTTGGAAAACTGTGGTACGTCAGGAACAACAGGTACCATGGACCTCTATCAACTAGGGACCATTGGCATAAATGGGTACTGTGGCCCCTCAGGGGTTAAGGGTATTGCAGCACAGTGATATCAAAGGGGCTCCAAACACCATCAATGGTTACAGGGGTTCTTTGGCGAACTATGTTACCTCAGAATCATGGGGCAACTCGGACATGTGTAGCTCCTTAGGGTCCATAAGCACCTCGGAGAACCGGGATACCTTAGGATCCTTTAACAACTTAGGGCCATGGGCATCTCTAGGAACTGTGGTCTTTCAGGGGTCATTGGCACTGCAGAGTATTCTGGTATTAAAGGGGCTCCAAACACTATCATGCAAGCATGAGTTATATGGCCAACTGTGGTACCTCAGAATCAAGGGGCACCTCGGAACTTGTAGCACCCTGGGGACCATAAGCACCTTGGAGAACCAAGATACCTTAGGAACTTGTGGAACTACAGAGACCTGTAGCAATGTAGGGACCATGGCATCTCTAGGAACCTCAGTACCTCAGGAACAAGGGGAACCTCATACCTTGGTTCTTGTAGTACCTTGGGACTTTGGGGCAAACGGAGCGACTTCCTCCCAAAACGGTGCCTCGGACCCCTGGACCATCAACACAAGACTTCATAAAGATGAGGACAAAACACCTCAGAGGATCATGATGACGTCATCGATGGCTGAAGAGGAAGAGGAGGAGAGAGAGGGATGAAGACGACCACGATGATGATGATGCCAACAACCACCAGGAAAAAGGACAAATCGAGGAAGAGGAGGAAGAGGAGGGTGGGCCGACAGCTGCTGATGAACGCGTCGACTACGAGGCGCTCCTACTCTTCCTCTTCCTCACTGTCATCGTCTTCATCTTCATCCGACGACGAGCGGATGTGGTGAAAGGAAGAACGATGCAAACAAGAGTGAGGATGACGACAGAGATTCCCTGCGCTCTGATTGGTCCGAGCAGCTGCTCCCTCAGCATGCGCTGTCCAATGAGAGCCTGCCTGGGGCGCCTTCACTTCCTGATCTCCTGATAGAGGAAGAGGAGAGGAGAGGAGCGACGAAGGCCGGACGACGACCGGAAAACATGAAGACGGTAAGCTCCATATTTTATTTTATTTACAAACTGCAAAGACCTTCATCGTGTGAACTTAGTAAATAAATACTTCTCACCTTTAACTTTATTGATCTGTATTAATATACCATCGTGCGTTCTTTCCCACGAGGTGTGCTATTCCTGTCATGCTGCTTTCTCTTTATTATTTCTTGTTGGCGGTTCTGTTTGTCTTCTATGTTGAAAAAGGGGAAGCATGATTTCCACCCAAGGAGTCTGAACTATTGCTCACACTTTGAAACGTGAATAAATACTTCTCGTTCTCCGTCCAGGCGATGTGTTCCTCAGTGTTTCTGCGGATCAGATGTTCGTCTCCGATCGACCGCGAACCACCGAGGATCTGTTCACCGTCATCCACAGGTAGCACACACACACACACACACACACACACACACACACACACACACACACACACACACACACACACACACCACACACACACACACACACACACACACACACCTTACTGTACCCACCATGAGTCTGCTTCATCTCTCCTTTCACCTCTGTGGAGCAGTGCATTCTGGGAAGGCACGGCGTGAAGCCCAGCAGGTAAACATGGTGACTAAACGGTAGTTAGCGTTAGCTCGGTTTAGCTAGGTAAATATTAACCTGTCCCTTTCTAGAAGATTTTTAAAAGTGCCGTAAAAAAATAATAAATCTGTAAAAGAAAAACAAAATAAATGTAAAAAAAACTAAACATTATGTTTAAAGGTCATTCATAAAAAATGAGTTACTATTTTTTTATGTAAATGTCCCTTTTTTCTCATGAACGTTTTTACCTTATTTGACAGATTTGTCTTTTGGCTTTCTAGGACTCCCATGTCTTTATTCCCTGTAGAGGTTAGCTTCCTGTCCCCTTGTTGCCTCTCCTCCCTCTGTTCTCCATCTTCCCGGTTCCCCCTCACACATCCAGCCCCCATGGTCTGCAAAATCCTGTGTTCATCCTTAAGCAGTTGACCAATCACAACAGAGCTGGCCAGCTAACCAATCACAGCAGACCAGGCTCGGACGGAGAGAACAGGAAGTGACGGGTTTGTTTTCTGTCTGTCTCAGGTCTAAGAGGAAGATGTTAGGAAGACGGGATTCAGGAGATGATGGACGACTCTCCTCCTCTTCCTCCTCCTCTTCCTCTCCGGTCACCCCCACCTCCTAAAGGGTCAGAGGTGGTCGAGGAGCGACAGCTTTAAGGCTCTCCTGCTGAGAAAGGGCGGTCGCTCCGACTCTTCTTCTCGAGTCTCTGCCGTTGAGCGTCTCCGTGTCCTTCCTGTGTCCGGCCACCAGAGGGCGCCAGAGCATCACAGCAAACCTGTCCTTCCTGTGTCCGGCCACCAGAGGGCGCCAGAGCATCACAGCAAACCTGCAGAAA
Source organism: Trematomus loennbergii (assembly GCA_012861695.1). Taxonomy (NCBI): domain Eukaryota; kingdom Metazoa; phylum Chordata; class Actinopteri; order Perciformes; family Nototheniidae; genus Trematomus; species Trematomus loennbergii. The sequence continues at coordinate 125,420 of JAAOOA010001186.1, read as the reverse complement.
CCCCAGATCTGTCCGGTTTAAACTCGCCGCCATTCGATCACAACTTCTCCCTGATTGGGTTCGGTTGGGGCGGGACCTCTTCCTCGCCTCCTCCTCTTCCTCTCCTCACTTCCTCTTCCTCTCCTCCTCCTCCTCTTCCTCTCGTCCTCGCTCCCTCACCCCCCCCTGCTCCTCCAGCCGGCGTTTCTCCGCTCGCTCTCGCCTCTTCGCCGCCCCCATGACGGCCATCTTTGAAGGAGGGAGTGATGAAGAGGAGGAGGAAGAGGATGAGGTTTTTATGGACGTTTGAAAGGCCTTTCCTCTGAAAGTATGAAGCACATTTCTCTCTACGGAAGCCTGAAGAGGACATGGCTGTGATTACTTTATACTCTCTCACTTTATACAGCGACGAATTTAGGTCCTAAAAAACTAGGATTACTGAGTTTGGGAAGGGAAATATTCGTACTACTTATTTAAATATTTTTAAGATATGTCATTTGTTTGTCAACCCTCAAATCTCATTTTTATAAACGAACCCCGTCTCAGCTGTTTGTCCTAATCTGTAAATACTTCTCTTTATTTCTCATCTTGTTGTTTTGCTGTTTTATTTTAATTTTTTAGCCAATCAGCACCAAGGTAACCCCCCCCCCCGTCCCACCTTATCACCTGATCTCCTCCTAGAGAGTTCTTTGTAACCAAATGTCTCTCAGAGGGGCGTGGGGAGGGGCTCCTTATTTTCATCTAAAGTAACAGACACTTTGGAAACAGGGCTGAAACAGAGGGGATTATGGGTAATGCTGCAATGATCTGTTTGGTGTTTCAGCCAATCAGAGACAGGCTCTGTATATATCTGAGACCTGTGATATTTTGATGAAGAAGAGGATGATAGGAGACCTTTAATGCTGCTGAAGTATCTCCTATAATATTGCATTTTTACTTTTTTATAGTAAAACAACACGACTTATCATTTATTTCATATTTATTTAGTATTACATGGAGTTTCCTGTAAGATGTTTTTTTGAAAGGAATTAAACGGTAGAGACAGAGACAGACAGAGACAGAGACAGAGACAGACAGCCAGAGACAGACAGAGACAGAGACAGAGACACAGACAGAGACACAGACAGAGACAGACAGAGACAGACAGAGAGACAGAGACAGAGACAGACACAGACAGAGACAGACAGAAGAGACAGAGACAGACAGAGACAGAGGCAGAGACAGACAGAGACAGAGACAGACAGAGACAGACAGAGACAGACAGAGACAGACAGAGACAGACAGAGACAGACAGAGAGAGACAGACAGAGACAGACAGAGACAGACAGAGACAGAGACAGACAGAGACAGACAGAGACGACAGAGACAGACAGAGACAGACACAGAGACAGACAGACAGAGACAGACAGAGACAGACAGAGACAGACAGAGACAGACAGAGACAGAGAGAGACAGACAGAGACAGACAGAGACAGACAGAGACAGACAGAGACAGACAGAGACAGACAGAGACAGACAGAGAGAGACAGACAGAGACAGACAGAGACAGAGACAGACAGAGACAGACAGAGACAGACAGAGACAGACAGAGACAGAGACAGACAGACAGAGACAGACAGAGACAGACAGAGACAGACAGAGACAGACAGAGACAGAGAGAGACAGACAGAGACAGACAGAGACAGACAGAGACAGAGACAGACAGAGACAGACAGAGACAGACAGACAGAGACAGAGAGAGACAGACAGAGACAGACAGAGACAGACAGAGACAGACAGAGACAGACAGAGACAGACAGAGACAGACAGACAGAGACAGACAGAGACAGACAGACAGAGACAGACAGAGACAGAGACAGACAGAGACAGACAGAGACAGACAGAGACAGACAGACAGAGACAGACAGAGACAGACAGAGACAGACAGACAGAGACAGACAGAGACAGACAGAGACAGAGACAGAGACAATAGAGAGTATATGTTGCGGGGGATCAGAAACATTTACATGTAAATAAAGGAAACTGAATGCATTAAAGGACGTCACACCTGCACACACCTGGTGTTGTTGTTCTTGTGTGGTGTGTGTGTGTGGTGTGCGTGTGTGTGTGTGTGTGTGTGCGTGTGCGTGTGCGTGTGGTGTGCGTGTGTGTGTGGTGTGTGTGTGTGTGTGTGTGTGTGTGTGTGTGTCTTTATTTGTTTCTCCTAAATCTCTCCTTCACATCAGACTCAGAGTTTATGAGTTTGTATAGAAAGAGTTTTAATCCTGTTTTCAGATGGGACCCTGAACGCCTGGAGGAGAAGCTGTCAGACTGTAATCCTGTTTAACAAATGATCAGTAAACTATTACTGCTTCAGTCATCTTTCTTAAACACACAGTTATCTGAAGCAGAAAGGGTGTGGGAAGTAAAGACACATACATACAATAAGAAATAGTTATTATTTATTTAATAAATCAATTGTTTTTATTATAAGTGTTTGTATTCCTGATACATTTATTTTGATTAGATGTCTTTTTAATTCAACATTTATTTTGCCATTTTATTACTTTAATATTTATTCTTCTTTTTATTTGTAATTATTTATCCCTTTTTTGATTATTAATTAATTAAATATATATTTGTTACTTGTGATTAATTAAAGTGAAAAAATTGCACAAATACATAAACACGTGAATACATATTTTATAATTTTTATTTATTTTTTGAGACCCCATATTAAATAGTTTTAGGTCGTTTTGTGTTTTTCTCTGGCGGGGGTCCAGGTCCCGCTACAGTAGTAAGGGGGGGGGGGGCAGTAGTGTGGGAAAGTGAGCAGAATAAACAGCATTCCTCAGAAACCTGAACAAACACAGGTAACTCAGGTAAACTCAGGTAATACCCTCATCGTCTCTCATCTGGAGAACAAATACGGGCGCGCCGCTGAAACCTCTCAGGTCTCTGCAGGTCACGTGCTTCAGCTCTCAGGTCTCTGCAGGTCACGTGCTTCAGCTCTCAGGTCTCTGCAGGTCACGTGCTTCAGCTCTCAGGTCTCTGCAGGTCCGTGCTTCAGCTCTCAGGTCTCTGCAGGTCACGTGCTTCAGCTCTCAGGTCTCTGCAGGTCAGGTTTCTGAAGACTTTTTTGATATCGACTAAGGTTCTTTTTTGTTTTCGTCTCCGTTTCGTCTCCGTGTAAACGTGGCCTAAAACACCCAAAATTAAATGAGTTAATTATTTTTAATTTCTGAAGAACCAGCACCTTACCGTGGTAGAGAGGTTTGTGTGCCCTGATGAACCTGGGGGCTGTGTTGTCTGGAACCTTGTGTTCCTGGTAGGGTCTCCCATGGCAAATTGGTCTCAGGCAAGGGGCCAGACTAGATTGTTTCAAAAGACCTCATGAAAGACGACACAGGAAGTGAGGATACCCGGCCCGGAGGAAGCCCGGGGTCCCCTTCTGGAGCCAGGCCCAGAAGGAGGACTCGTCGGCAAGTGTCTGGTGGCCGGGCTTGCCGATCTGAACCGGAGTGGTGGTTTGTTACTGGACTTCTGTGCTAGTCATGGATTGGCCATAACAAACACCATGTTCGAACATAAGGATGCTCATAAGTGTACGTGGTACCAGAGCACCCTAGGCAGAAGGTCCATGATCGATTTCATTATCGTATCATCGGACCTGAGGCCGTATGTTTTGGACACTCGGGTAAAGAGAGGGGCGGAGAACTGATCACCATCTGGTGGTGAGTTGGGTCGAGTGGCGGGGGAAGCCTCTGGACAGACCTGGTAAGCCCAAACGTGTAGTGCGGGTGAACTGGGAACGTCTGGAGGAGGCCCAAGTTCAGGAGGCCTTCGACTCACACCTCTGGTGGAGCTTTTCGGGCATTCCTGTGGAGGTTGGGGACATTGAACCAGAGTGGGCGGTGTTCAAAGCCTCTATTGCCGAAGCAATAGCCTCAAGGGGTGGTAACCCTCGAACCTCCTGGTGGACACCGGTGGTCAGGGAAGCCGTCCGACTGAAGAAGGAGGCCTTCAGGGATTTGTTATCCCGGGGGACTCGAGGCAGTTGCAAGGTACCGACAGGCCCAAAGGGCAGCAGCCTCAGCCGTGGCCGAGGCAAAGCAGCGGGTGTGGGAGAAGTTCGGAGAAGACATGGAAAAGGACTTTCGGGCGGCACCAAAGTTGTTCTGGAAAACTGTCCGACACCTCAGGAGGGGGAAGCAGGGAACCATCCAAGCTGTGTACAGTAAGGATGGGACGCTGTTGACCTCAACTGATGGAGTGTTAGGGCGTTGGAAGGAACACTTTGAGGAACTCCTGAACCCGACAACTCCGCCCTCTATGGTAGAGGCAGAGCTGGAGTATGACGGGGGATCAACACCAATCTCCCGGGGGGAGGTCACTGAGGTGTCAGACAACTCCACAGTGGCAAAGCCCCGGGGGTGGATGAGATCCGCCCAGAAATGCTGAAGGCTCTGGGTGTTGAGGGACTGTCATGGTTGACACGTCTCATCAACGTTGCGTGGAAGTCGGAAACAGTACCGAAGGAGTGGCAGACCGGGGTGGTGGTTCCCCTTTTCAAAAAGGGGATCAGAGGGTGTGTGCCAATTACAGAGGCATCACACTACTCAGCCTCCCCGGGAAAGTTTACTCTAAGGTACTCGAAAGGAGGGTCAGGCGATTGTCGAACCTCAGATTGAGGAGGAACAATGCGGATTCCGTCCTGGTCGTGGAACGACGGATCAGCTTTACTCTCCAGGATCCTGGAGGGGGCCTGGGAGTAGCTTATGGTCTACATGTGTTTTGTAGACTTGGAGAAGGCGTATGACCGGTTCCCAGGGAGTTACTGTGGGAGGTGCTGCAGGAGTATGGGGTGAGGGGGTCTCTACTCAGGGCCATCCAATCTCTGTACTCCCAAAGCGAGAGCTGTGTCCGGGTCCTCGGCAGGAAGTCGGACCCATCCGGTGAGGGTTGGCCTCCGCCAGGCTGCGCTTTGTCACCAATCCTGTTTGTAATATACATGGATAGGATTTCGAGGTGTAGTCGTGGGGGAGGGGGTCTGCAGTTCGGTGGACTAAGGATTGCACCACTGCTTTTTGCAGATGATGTGGTTCTAATGGCTTCATCGGTCTGCGACCTTCAGCACTCTCTGGATCGGTTCGTAACCGAGTGTGAAGCGGCTGGGATGAGGATCAGCACCTCCAAATCTGAGGCCATGGTTCTCAGCAGGAAACTGATGGACTGTCCACTCCAAGTAGGGAATGAGTCCTTACCCCAAGTGAAGGAGTTCAAGTATCTCGGGGTCTCGGCCGAGATGGGTTTTCTCCGCAGGGTGGCTGGCATCTCCCTTAGGGATAAGGTGATTGGATGCTACTCAATCGGAAGCTGTTGGAACCTGTTCATGTGGACAGTTATTGTAAACTGTAATCCCTGTAATGAAGCTGTATGATGTCCTTTTGTTGTTCTGTTGTTTTATGTTTCATGTGGAACCTACTTGAGCAGGTCTCCCTTGAAAAAGAGATCAATGATCTCAATGGGATACACCTGGATAAATAAAGGCTAAAAAAAAATAAATAAATAAAGTCATATGGGAGGGACTCGGAGTTGAACCGCTCCTCCTTCGCGTCGAAAGGAGCCAGTTGAGGTGGTTCGGGCACCTAGTAAGGATGCCACCTGGGCGCCTCCCTAGGGAGGTGTTCCAGGCACGTCCAGCTGGGAGGAGACCGAGGACCTAGGACCAGGTGGAGGGTTATATCTCTTGCTGGCCTGGGAGCGCCTTGGGTCCCCCAGTCAGAGCTGGTTGATGAGGGGAAAGGAACGTTTGGGGCTCTCTGCTGGAACTGATCCTCACGACCCGACCACGGAGAAGAGGGAGAAGATGGATTGAACTTAAATGATTAAATAATTATATATAATATAATTGCCTTTATTTAATTAAAAAAATATTCTTATTCCTATTATTTATAGTATTTTATTTTATAATAGACTAATTGATATGCAACAAAATTGGCATATAAGTTTTTTTATTTAGAATTATTTTTTCAAAGAAATGGGTAAATTAGCTGCAGACAAAATCTGGAAATATAAAATAAAAATGCTTATAATTATTATTCTATTTATTTAAACTGCTACATGTACATTTGATTTATTTGTATTTATTGTCTTTATTTTTAATTTGTATATATTTTTCCCACATTTATAAACAGCCATTCAACATAATGTGTTATTCATATTTCCACTGGGGGGGGTGCTGCTCCTCCTTTGGTACGAGTGCACGTTAAAAGTCATCTTGCATGTGCACGCGCGCACCTCCTCCCTCCTCCTCCTCGTGCACTTCCTGTAATTGGACTTTAACCCGCGCGACAGCATGCACGCGGTGGCAGCTGCTGCAGGAGGATGAGGAGGCTCTGAAGATGAGGAAGATGCGCCCGGACCCCGCAGCTCGGAGCGACAGTAACCCGGGATAACAGCTCTTTAACCCGGGATACAGCTCTTTAACCCGGGATAACAGCTCCTAAACGTACAGAAGAAACACAGACAGACACCTCCGAGATCCGGACGTTCAGCGGGGAGCCGGGGAGCGAGAAGCCGGGAACAGTGCGCTCTGCCCGGGGAGGAGAGGCGCAGCGAGCCGCTGGAGAACCGCACAGGTGAGAGCAGGTGGAAACTTTCACTTTTATTCATCTCCACGAAACTTCCAGAGCTCCTTACTGACACTGAGACTGATCTTTTTTATATTGCACGTTTTCTCACAGCTTGTGTTTGAATACGCAAAGGAGGCATTCTGTAATGATCAGTGAACTCTCAAAGAGTCTTAAAGCGACGTTTTCTTCACTTTCATCAACTTTTAGGAAATCTGCTTTGAGCTTTGGAAGTGCTTCACATTTATTAAAGTGTATTAGTTTTAAATCTCATCCTCTACCTTGAATAAAACACTTCAAGCATCTCTGGGAAAGATTCATCTGTTTAAAGTTTCTTTAGAAAAACTCTTTTCTGATCAAAACGGTTCGAAAAAAGACTTGAACATTTCAACTAAAGAAACTTGTTGTTTACAGTATTATATAATCACTAAAAGTAGAGAGCTTGCCTGGAGCTGCGAGCAGAAGGGGCGTGGCTTTAGAGCTCAGGAAACCAATTAACCAATTAACCACGCTCTGGAGTCTTCTCCTCGGGTGCATCGATGTGGTTTTAAGGTCCAATTAGTCACCGCCTGTGTATGGAGTCCCATCGATGCCATAAGAAATACATAACAGCTGTTCTCCTCAGGAGCAGCGATGCGCCTCCTTCTCCTGTCGTGGCTCCTTCTCCTCTTGGTCGCTGGTCGCTGCTCCGCAGCCCGGTTCCTTCGGGGGTCAGAGGCCCAGCAGGGGGTCCAGGGGGCACAGCAGGGGTTCCATGGAGCCCGGCTGGGGGTCCCAGGGGCCCAGCAGGGGTTCCATGGAGCCCGGCCGGGGGTCCAGGGGGTCCAGGGGATCCAGGGGCTCTCTGATGGACGCAGCGCCCTGCAGCTCGGCAGGGGGTCCAGGACCAGGGTGGAGGACGGGGGGGCGCTCAGCCGGGCGAGGAGCCCCCAGGGACCGGGTCAGTACCACCTGTAATACTTATACACATAATATCATTTATAACAATACATTTGAAAGAACAAATATGTTCAGAAAGCTCTTGATGTCTCTCATCCTGTGCAGCTCCTCTGTTCACCCTCTGTCTGAAACCAGAGCTGCTCTGATTGGTTAGCTGGCCGGCTCTGTTGTGATTGGTCAACCGCTTAGAGATGTCCCGCCCCTTAGCCTATTACGTACAATGTGTTGGAGCGCTAGCCAATAGGAGCGCAGGGCTCCACGGTTCACTTCAGGTCCTCCACAGCACGCTCCATTAGAGCGCACAGATGTCAACATCAGGATTAAATATTATTCTCCGGCTCGTTGACGGAACGTTTGAAGAAAGCATCAAAGAAACCGAAGCAGATTCAAATAGATTTATTTATGTGACTCTATTTAGATTTAAAGGCCAGTTTGGTTGTTTAATTATTTAGTGTATATAAATATATATTGGTTTTAATAATTGTTTACATTTGTTTTTCTACCAGAGGGAAATCCCAGAGACCCTCGACAGAAGGAGAAGTTCCTCAAACACCTGACAGGTGAGAGCTTTACACACACACACACACACACACACACACAACACCACACACACACACACACACACACACACACACACACACACACACACACACACACACACACATAAAACCTGTAGGGAATTACAATAAAATAATATCTTAAAATATATATTTATTTTAGATAAAGATTGATTTATATTTTTAATTAATTACTTTTTTTTAATCAATTTATTTATATCTTATTATAATTTATTTCTTTATTGATTTTTTATTGAATTAATATAGCGTAAAATTAAATACAAAATAATATATTTAAAATATAAAAGAAATTGTAATTATATTTAAATCTATTTTAAATAAATATCAAAATATATACTTCATTTAATAAACAAATATGTATTTTTTTTACATTTTTATTTTGTATTTATTATTGATTGAATCCTTGTTATTACTCCCTATGTATTCCACATGAGTGTTTGTCCCCTCTGAGCCTCCGTAGCGAGGCACCTGCAGTCACAGAGAAGACTTTCACATCTTGATAACGGTTATTTAAAGACAGATTCCTGCTGTCCCATGTGCTTTGCTGCCCCCCCCAGGGGGCTTTGGATCGATACAGTTTCTATCCTCCTGTTTAACCTGCTGCATTGTGGGAGATAACCAGCAGATCAATCCCTTTACTGGAGGCTAAAAAACACCAGAACCTGCAAACTGAGGATATTTTCTCACAGCAGAAGAAGTGTAAATAAATAATTTAACAAACTATATTTATTTTTAAGAAGGACGGAAATAATAAACAAAGAAATACGCAAAAAAAATCTAAAATATTCACCAGGATGTTTTTTTAGTTAATTCTGTAATTGTGTTCTGTGTCTTTAACGAGATGCTTAATGAGATCAGCGTTCCGTCCAATCACAGCGCAGCGTTTCTGAAGGTGTGTTTCCTCCGCAGGTCCGCTTCACTTCAACCCAAAGTGCAGAAAACATTTCCACCGACTGTACCACAACACCAGAGACTGCACGATACCTGCCTGTGAGCACACACACACACACACACACACACACACACACACACACACACACACACACACACACACACACACACACACACACACACACACACACACACACACACACACACACACACACACACACTCTGTTATCGGTCTGATCGTGTCACAACAGCAGTTCTTGTGATTTCAAATCATGCATTCAGTTTATCTTGGAGCGAGTAAGAGTACATGTGGACAAAGTGTGTGTGTGTGTGTGTGTGTGTGTGTGTGTGTGTGTGTGTGTGTGTGTGTGTGTGTGTGTGTGTGTGTGTGTGTGTGTGGTGTTGTGTGTGTGTGTGTGTGTGTGTGTGTGTGTGTGTGGTGTGTGGTGTGTGTGTGTGTGTGTGTGTGTGTAACAAGTCTCATCCTGTCTCTGATCTGGAACACCCTCCTGCAGCAGCTCCACTTTGAAGGGTTATTTAGATTAAAATAGAGTTTAAATATATATGTTCTTGGCAGAGCTAAAGACCCTATTTATTTTATTTTATTTAAATCTAAAAAAATCTAAATTAAAACATTATCAGACAATAAATGCCAACATGTAGTTTTTAATATGATTTCAGGAACATTTAATCACATATTTACTTCATAATTCATTAAGTCCCCGAGCAGACCTAAGTATGGAGAGTGGACTGCTACTTGGAGAGGTCCCAGTTCACCTGCTGCCCTGCCGTGTGCCCTTGAGCAAGGCACCGGACACCCCCCCTCCCCCCTCACTCCCATTGCTCCCCGGGCGCTGTGCAATAGCTGCCCACTGCTCCTGGTGCTAGACTCCTGGTGCTAGACTCCTGGTACTAGACTCCTGGTACTAGACTCCTGGTACTAGACTCCTAGTTCTAGACTCCTGGTGCTAGACTCCTGGTACTAGACTCCTAGGTCTAGACTCCTGGTACTAGACTCCTGGTACTAGACTCCTAGTTCTAGACTCCTGGTTCTAGACTCCTGGTGCTAGACTCCTGGTACTAGACTCCTAGTTCTAGACTCCTGGTACTAGACTCCTAGTTCTAGACTCCTGGTTCTAGACTCCTAGTTCTAGACTCCTGGTTCTAGACTCCTGGTTCTAGACTCCTAGTTCTAGACTCCTGGTGCTAGACTCCTGGTACTAGACTCCTAGTTCTAGACTCCTGGTACTAGACTCCTAGTTCTAGACTCCTGGTTCTAGACTCCTAGTTCTAGACTCCTGGTGCTAGACTCCTAGTTCTAGACTCCTGGTGCTAGACTCCTGGTTCTAGACTCCTAGTTCTAGACTCCAGGTTCTAGACTCCTAGTTCTAGACTCCTGGTGCTAGACTCCTGGTGCTAGACTCCTAGTTCTAGACTCCTGGTTCTAGACTCCTAGTTCTAGACTCCTGGTGCTAGACTCCTGGTGCTAGACTCCTAGTTCTAGACTCCTGGTTCTAGACTCCTAGTTATAGACTCCTGGTGCTAGACTCCTGGTACTAGACTCCTGGTACTAGACTCCTGGTACTAGACTCCTAGTTCTAGACTCCTGATACTAGACTCCTGGTACTAGACTCCTAGTTCTAGACTCCTGGTACTAGACTCCTGGTACTAGACTCCTAGTTCTAGACTCCTGGTTCTAGACTCCTGGTGCTAGACTCCTGGTACTAGACTCCTAGTTCTAGACTCCTGGTACTAGACTCCTAGTTCTAGACTCCTGGTTCTAGACTCCTAGTTCTAGACTCCTGGTTCTAGACTCCTAGTTCTAGACTCCTGGTTCTAGACTCCTAGTTCTAGATCCTGGTGCTAGACTCCTGGTACTAGACTCCTAGTTCTAGACTCCTGGTACTAGACTCCTAGTTCTAGACTCCTGGTTCTAGACTCCTAGTTCTAGACTCCTGGTGCTAGACTCCTAGTTCTAGACTCCTGGTGCTAGACTCCTGGTTCTAGACTCCTAGTTCTAGACTCCTGGTTCTAGACTCCTAGTTCTAGACTCCTGGTGCTAGACTCCTGGTGCTAGACTCCTAGTTCTAGACTCCTGGTTCTAGACTCCTAGTTCTAGACTCCTGGTGCTAGACTCCTGGTGCTAGACTCCTAGTTCTAGACTCCTGGTTCTAGACTCCTAGTTCTAGACTCCTGGTGCTAGACTCCTGGTACTAGACTCCTGGTACTAGACTCCTGGTACTAGACTCCTAGTTCTAGACTCCTGATACTAGACTCCTGGTACTAGACTCCTGGTGTTAGACTCCTGGTGCTAGACTCCTGGTACTAGACTCCTGGTGTTAGACTCCTGGTGCTAGACTCCTGGTACTAGACTCCTGGTGTTAGACTCCTGGTACTAGACTCCTGGTGCTAAACTCCTGGTTCTAGACTCCTGGTTCTAGACTCCTAGTTCTAGACTCCTGGTACTAGACTCCTTGTACTAGACTACTGGTTCTAGACTCCTGGTGCTAGACTCCTTGTACTAGACTCCTGGTTCTAGACTCCTGGTACTAGACTCCTGGTGCTCGACTCCTAGTGCTAGACTCCTGGTTCTAGACTCCTTGTGCTAGACTCCTGGTAGTAGACTCCTGGTACTAGACTCCTAGTTCTAGACTCCTGGTGCTAGACTCCTGGTGCTAGACTCCTAGTTCTAGACTCCTGGTTCTAGACTCCTAGTTCTAGACTCCTGGTGCTAGACTCCTGGTACTAGACTCCTGGTGCTAGACTCCTGGTGCTAGACTCCTGGTACTAGACTCCTGGTACTAGACTCCTAATTCTAGACTCCTGGTGCTAGACTCCTGGTACTAGACTCCTAGTTCTAGACTCCTGGTTCTAGACTCCTAGTTCTAGACTCCTGGTGCTAGACTCCTGGTGCTAGACTCCTAGTTCTAGACTCCTGGTTCTAGACTCCTAGTTCTAGACTCCTGGTGCTAGACTCCTGGTACTAGACTCCTGGTACTAGACTCCTAGTTCTAGACTCCTGGTGCTAGACTCCTGGTACTAGACTCCTGGTGTTAGACTCCTGGTGCTAGACTCCTGGTACTAGACTCCTGGTGTTAGACTCCTGGTGCTAGACTCCTGGTACTAGACTCCTGGTGTTAGACTCCTGGTACTAGACTCCTGGTGCTAGACTCCTGGTTCTAGACTCCTGGTTATAGACTCCTAGTTCTAGACTCCTGGCACTAGACTCCTTGTACTAGACTCCTGGTTCTAGACTCCTGGTGCTAGACTCCTTGTACTAGACTCCTGGTTCTAGACTCCTGGTACTAGACTCCTGGTGCTCGACTCCTAGTGCTAGACTCCTGGTTCTAGACTCCTTGTGCTAGATCCTGGTAGTAGACTCCTGGTACTAGACTCCTAGTTCTAGACTCCTGGTGCTAGACTCCTGGTGCTAGACTCCTAGTTCTAGACTCCTGGTTCTAGACTCCTAGTTCTAGACTCCTGGTGCTAGACTCCTGGTACTAGACTCCTAGTTCTAGACTCCTGGTGCTAGACTCCTGGTACTAGACTCCTGGTACTAGACTCCTGGTACTAGACTCCTAGTTCTAGACTCCTGATACTAGACTCCTGGTACTAGACTCCTGGTGTTAGACTCCTGGTGCTAGACTCCTGGTACTAGACTCCTGGTGTAGACTCCTGGTGCTAGACTCCTGGTACTAGACTCCTGGTGTTAGACTCCTGGTACTAGACTCCTGGTGCTAGACTCCTGGTTCTAGACTCCTGGTTCTAGACTCCTAGTTCTAGACTCCTGGTACTAGACTCCTTGTACTAGACTCCTGGTTCTAGACTCCTGGTACTAGACTCCTGGTGCTCGACTCCTAGTGCTAGACTCCTGGTTCTAGACTCCTTGTGCTAGACTCCTGGTACTAGACTCCTGGTACTAGACTCCTTGTACTAGACTCCTGGCACTAGACTCCTGGTACTAGACTCCTTGTACTAGACTCCTGGTTCTAGACTCCTTGTACTAGACTCCTGGTTCTAGACTCCTGGTGCTAGACTCCTTGTACTAGACTCCTGGTTCTAGACTCCTGGTGCTGGACTCCTAGTGCTAGACTCCTGGCACTAGACTCCTGGTACTAGACTCCTTGTACTAGACTCCTTGTACTAGACCCTCGGCACTAGACTCCTTGTACTAGACTCCTTGTACTAGACTCCTGGTACTAGACTCCTGGCACTAGACTCCTTGTACTAGACTCCTGGTACTAGACTCCTTGTACTAGACTCCTAGTGCTAGACTCCTGGTACTAGACTACTTGTACTAGACTCCTGGTTCTAGACTCCTGGTTCTAGACTCCTGGTTCTAGACTCCTAGTGCTAGACTCCTGGTACTAGACTCCTTGTACTCGACTCCTGGTTCTAGACTCCTGGCACTAGACTCCTGGCACTAGGATGGGTTAAAAGCAGAGGCCACATTAAAAACATTTTGTTTTATTTATTTCCTTTATTTCTTTTGACATAAAGCTTGTATTAAATTAAGTTTATTTCTATGGAATAATTGTAATTAAAGGAGAGGTGTCATGCTTTTCCGGTTATTACCCGTCCCCTTGTGAGTTATGAAGGTTTTATGCATGTAAACGGTCTGCAGAGTCACAAACCCTCAAAGTACACCCTGTAGCGAGTAAAACTCTAACACAGAAAATACCTCCCCAAAACGCCTCGTTGGAGATACGTCATTGTCCATTTGATTCGTACCTGGAACGAAATGGACCAATCCGTGGAGCCATTACATTACGTCCCCGCTGATTGGTCCAAATTGACCAATCCACGGACTTCCTCTCACACACATCTGTGTGCAGGGAGCAGGCAGCTCAGCTGATTTCTCCTCCCTGGCTGCAGGCTGATCACAGACAGTGAAATTCTCTCTGCAGACCCATTCTCTCTGCAGACCCATCCTCTCTGCAGACCCATTCTCTCGCAGACCCATTCTCTCTGCAGACCCATTCTCTCTGCAGACCCATTCTCTCTGCAGAGACCCATCCTCTCTGCAGACCCATTCTCTCTGCAGACCCATTCTCTCTGCAGACCCATTCTCTCGCAGACCCATTCTCTCGCAGACCCATTCTCCCTCCCCTCCCCCCCTCTCTGCAGACCCATTCTCTCTGCAGACCCATTCTCCTGCAGACCCATTCTCTCTGCAGACCCATTCTCTCTGCAGACCCATTCTCTCTGCAGACCCATTCTCTCTGCAGACCCATTCTCTCTGCAGACCCATTCTCTCTGCAGACCCATTCTCTCTGCAGACCCATTCTCTCTGCAGACCCATTCTCTCTGCAGACCCATTCTCTCTGCAGACCCATTCTCTCTGCAGACCCATTCCTCTCTGCAGACCCATTCTCTCTGCAGACCCATTCTCTCTGCAGACCCATTCTCTCTGCAGACCCATTCTCTCTGCAGACCCATTCTCCGCAGACCCATTCTCTCTGCAGACCCATTCTCTCTGCAGACCCATTCTCTCGCAGACCCATTCTCTCGCAGACCCATTCTCTCTGCAGACCCATTCTCTCTGCAGACCCATTCTCTCTGCAGACCCATTCTCTCTGCAGACCCATTCTCTCTGCAGACCCATTCTCTCTGCAGACCCATTCTCTCTGCAGACCCATTCTCTCTGCAGACCCATTCTCTCTGCAGACCCATTCTCTCTGCAGACCCATTCTCACAGCGTTTATCAACCTTTTTCTTACTCAATATCAAGCCACACTTATTGTTTTTACTTCGGCTGTGACTTTGTGTGTGCTCAGGATGAGTTTGGCTGTGTTTGGCTGTGTATCCTAAACAAGGAAACAACACCTCCACGGAGCTCAGCGCGATTCACAACGTCCCGACCAATCAGAGCACACTGTGCTCACAGGGAGGGTGGGGGCTGGAGCTATTGGAGCTACAACGAGCCGTTAAAGGCAGAGAGTGAAATTCAGTGAATACACGTAGTTTACAGAGATGCTGTTTGAGAAACCAATGTGAGTTTGGAGAGATGCTGTTTGAGAAACCAATGTGAGTTTGGAGAGATGCTGTTTGAGAAACCAATGTGAGTTTGGAGAGATGCTGTTGAGAAACCAATGTGAGTTTGGAGAGATGCTGTTGAGAAACCAATGTGAGTTTGGAGAGATGCTGTTTGAGAAACCAATGTGAGTTTGGAGAGATGCTGTATGAGAAACCAATGTGAGTTTGGAGAGATGCTGTATGAGAAACCAATGTGAGTTTGGAGAGATGCTGTATGAGAAACCAATGTGAGTTTGGAGAGATGCTGTTGAGAAACCAATGTGAGTTTGGAGAGATGCTGTATGAGAAACCAATGTGAGTTTGGAGAGATGCTGTTTGAGAAACCAATGTGAGTTTGGAGAGATGCTGTTGAGAAACCAATGTGAGTTTGGAGAGATGCTGTTGAGAAACCAATGTGAGTTTGGAGAGATGCTGTTTGAGAAACCAATGTGAGTTTGGAGAGATGCACAATATAAATCTATTCTAGTAGACCTCAACAATGGAATTATGATCAGTGGAAACATGACACCTCTCCTTTAAATAGAGAATTTGTATTATGAATTGTTGTATTTGTAACTTGGATCTTGCTGACGTGGAAGTTCACATGATGTTGTCCTGGATCAGGTGTGTCTGCAGGTCACGTGACGTTTGCTGCTCTCTCGTTAACAAAATGATGTTTATTTTCAGATTATAAACGATGTGCCCGTCTGCTGACTCGCCTCGCCAACAGCCCGCGCTGCAAGACAGATGACACGGTGAGTTATTCATATCTGGAGGTATTTCTGCAGGAGAATAGCTCAACATCGGACTTTCTGTTCCAGCGTGGAAAACACAGAGAGCCTGAAGGCAACACAGAGAGCCTGAAGGCAACACAGAGAGCCTGAAGGCAACACGCAGGAATAGAAGCATGAGAACATGTTTTAAAGGGGACCTATTCTGCAAAATCCTCTTCTTCATGTCTCTTCTACATCAACATGTGTCCCCTCTTCTTCATGTCTCTTCTTCATCAACATGTGTCCCCTCTTCTTCATGTCTCTTCTACATCAACATGTGTCCCCTCTTCTTCATGTCCTTCTACATCAACATGTGTCCCCTCTTCTTCATGTCTCTTCTACATCAACATGTGTCCCCTCTTCTTCATGTCTCTTCTTCATCAACATGTGTCCCCTCTTCTTCATGTCTCTTCTACATCACCATGTGTCCCCTCTTCTTCATGTCTCTTCTTCATCAACATGTGTCCCCTCTTCTTCATGTCTCTTCTTCATCACCATGTGTCCCCTCTTCTTCATGTCTCTTCTTCATCAACATGTGTCCCCTCTTCTTCATGTCTCTTCTACATCAACATGTGTCCCCTCTTCTTCATGTCTCTTCTACATCAACATGTGTCCCCTCTTCTTCATGTCTCTTCTACATCAACATGTGTCCCCTCTTCTTCATGTCTCTTCTACATCAACATGTCTTTATTTTTTTATTTGACGTATTTATTTACGACGTGTTTCTTCTCTTGTTAGCAGCGCCTGATGGGGATCTAAGTGAGGGCCAATCAGTGAGAAGAAGAGAGAAGAGCCCTCCGACCAATAGGAACTCCTCTGAGGCGGCGCTGTTTCTACCAGCCAATAGGACGCGCTGATTTCTGCTTCCTGCCTACGGACACGTTTAGAACACGGGAGAGGATTCGTGCCAAGTGTTAAACATTTATTAATTTTATAATTCTGAAAATAAAAAGTCAGAATTCATTTAAAGAATATTTTTAATTATTTTATACTTCTGTACTTTTTTGTCTGAGCTCAAATACATTTCTTAAATCATTTGTAGTTAAATATAAGCGTTTCCCTCGTGGCTCGATGCTCTCCGTCTCGTCTGGAAGCTCGTCGATGCTCTCCGTCTCGTCTGGAAGCTCGTCGATGCTCTCCGTCTCGTCTGGAAGCTCGTCGATGCTCTCCGTCTCGTCTGGAAGCTCGTCGATGCTCTCCGTCTCGTCTGGAAGCTCGTCGATGCTCTCCGTCTCGTCTGGAAGCTCGTCGATGCTCTCCGTCTCGTCTGGAAGCTCGTCGATGCTCTCCGTCTCGTCTGGAAGCTCGTCGGACGGAAAGAGGATTTCTAACGAAGCTTCAGGATTTATTCTCCGGCTGAACCGAGTTGGATGTCTCCCTTTAATCATCAGAGGCTTCTTCTGGGCTTTTCTTTCGGACGTTTTCCCGACGCTCTCGGAGGACAAAGCCTCTGATTGGACGTCAGCTGTTGAAAGTGTTAACATGGTCATTAAAATATCTAATAATATTCCAGTATATTTATATTGTTTGAGGTGCCGCCATGTGCAATATGTACATACTGAAAAGGAATAAACACACTATGATCATATTTATTACCCACATTTATTCTCTACTCCAACGAGGATTTGCTGTTGCTAATGCTAATGCTAATGCTAATTGACATGACATGTTACTTGTTAGACGCTTTTATCCAAAGCGACTAACATACTCAATACTGTGGGCAATCCCCACAGGAGCACTTTGGGGTGAAGTGTCTCAGGGACACAACGACATGCTGACTGCAGTGGGGTTTGAACCTGTGCTCCAGTCCACTGCGCCACAGGGACACAACGACATGCTGACTGCAGTGGGGTTTGAACCTGTGCTCCAGTCCACTGCGCCACAGGGACACAACGACATGCTGACTGCAGTGGGGTTTGAACCTGTGCTCCAGACCACTGCGCCACAGGGACACAACGAGATGCTGACTGCAGTGGGGTTTGAACCTGTGCTCCAGTCCACTGCGCCACAGGGACACAACGACATGCTGACTGCAGTGGGGTTTGAACCTGTGCTCCCCTGATCCCAACACCAATGCACTAGTCCACTGCGCCACAGCCTCCCTCACGTAATGCTAACGTAATGCTAACGTAATGCTAACGGTATTTTTCACATTACAAACGCAGAAATGTAAAGGTATTATAAACCAACAGCATTTATACGGAGACACGTACTATTTCTAGTCATACAGAATCTATTAGTTCTTCATTTATCATCTATTTTAGTGTCTCTTTTGCAATCATTTAAAAAATGATGATCTTTTCTCACTTAAAGGTGGGGTAGGTCATTTTGGAGAAACCGGCTCGAGATCGCTAGAATTAGAAAAACGCAGCCGGAAGAAATCTGTCACTTCCTCACAGAGCCCCTCCTCCAACACACACGAACGCGCACATGACCAATGAGGGCACCAGATAAGTTGTGCACAGATGGAAGGCTGACAGGCAGGTAGGCCATCCAGTCATCTGACCCGGGCCGAGGCAGATGATTGGTCGTGCTTTTTACAGCGCCACGGCTTCCACAGATGACATTTTTTTATGTATTTATTGTCAAAGCATTTCAGATATTCATTGCTATCGGGATGTTAAGAGCATTCCATGGAATATAACAAAAAGTGTTTCTGAAATAAATGACCCACCTTTAATCGTCACTAAGCAGCTTCTCCAACACGGCGCGTTGCCAAAGTCAACAGAGCTGTAAATCTGTTCCTCCTGAGAGACATGTCTCCACAGAATAACATTTACACGGCACCATCTTTGGGGAATTATACCGACAATAACGAGGGTTAGTCAGAGTTTAAAACCCATTAAAAACCATTCATTTAAATCCGTCTGCAATCAGAGTTTGAACCTCCAGGAACCACAGGGGTCACTTGTGTTCATTCTACAAAAATAAGAGATTAGAATCACGTGTAAATGTACAGAAACATCATGGAGCGATAAAGACTAAACATTGTACCCTTGTTTTACACCTGAACCTCTCACTTCTGTGCAGATTATTTCTAGCAGTGGGTTTGATTGTGTCGTGAAAATCACATAACGTTGGTTGGTTTTATGTCGGGTATGAAAGCGCCCTGCAGCTCCAGGAGTGAACGGCTGACGTCCTGCTGACGGACGACAGTTCAGAGGAGGTTTGGGAACGAAACGCCTCAGCTTTCACATGATATCAGAGGAACAAACGCTGACTTCCCACAGACCACATGACGGCTCGGGGCTGCTTCTGCATCGACGTAGTTTCCCTCTGTGTGCTAACTATTTTTATCCAATCAATTGGACTCTGTTTTGGGTTTTAACATAAAGACCCTCAGGCCGGAGATGGAAAGAGTTTGAACAGAAAGACCCTCAGGTCAGAGTCATGCATGTCGGTGAGGATGTGGCCGCGGAGTTAAACATCTTAGCTGTGAATAGCCTTTTTATTATTAAAGTGAACACCGTAAAATAATCCTATTAAAGATGGCAGGTGGAAAGTGTACCCAGAAACCACAGAAGAAGTCAGTGCATTGTGTTGCATTACTGTCAGTTCAATCAACAAAGCTAGCTGTTGTTATGCTAATATATCATTAGCTGTATTACCAACACACACTGTGAGCTAATGTTAGCATTAAGTGACAACATGCAGGTTTAATTTAGCTCAAATGATCAACCCGGATACTGTTTGTCTTATGAGCTAACATTATGGAGTTATAGTTCTGCAGTGGCTCAGTCAGTAGAGACTTGGACTGGGATTCAATGGGTCGCCGGTTCAATTCCTTCGGGCCAACTATCTGCTAACGTTAGCTGACATGAGCTAACAATATGTGTCTTTACTATAGTGAATGCTAACGTACATATTTAATAAAAAGGTACATTTTAGATGAATGATTTGCATATGAATGCTAACTTAAGCTAACAGTGACTGAAAACAGGGTTCTATAATATACCAACACAGTCTCACGGCATTTCGTGGTCACGAAATTAATCTATTGATTCGTGTTCACCAACACGATTTCGCAATTGTTTTCGTGTCACACAGAACGATTTTTAAAGCAATGTAAATAATAACAAATTAGAAGGAAAAAAAGATTTAAAGTGGACCTATCATGCTATATTATAATAATAGTGTAGGACCATACCTATATAAGGCATATTTATACTTTTTTTTTTTCAAAATACCAAACAGATCATGCATTTTAGCCATGCCTCATTTTGCTCAATTTGAAAAATGTTAGCTCTGTTTTTGCAAAGGCAGATTCAGTGAGAACAGCACCACCTACAGGCCTGACATATGTACTACAGCGTCTCCAGCGCTTTCGAACGGCAATGGCCGTGGCTGTCTCCTCCTGATTGGTGGAGTTGGCCCAATAGCCGTAGCGCCACCGTCCTGACGTCAGGACAGTGTTCAAATCTGGATCAGTTTTGATCAGATCCGTTGCAGCCCCTTTTTTAGAGATTTGGGTATGGAGGAAAATAGAGAGGGTTGTGTTTTCTGACACTTGGTGAGTTCCCTGGAACACCGGGGACACATATTCATGTAGAAAAGACGTACACAAGTGCATTTTGCATGATAGGTCCCCTTTAAACAAATACAGATGTCAGTATTCTGAGGCTCTGAGCCATTTC
>JAAOOA010001186.1:0-100000 GCA_012861695.1 Trematomus loennbergii | reverse complement strand
TAAATAAGAACGAGATATAAGAGATAGCTTTGGTAAAATAATAAATATAGAAATGAACAATGAATTTACGGTTAAGAGATGTATGTTAAAGCTTCCTTAAACAACAGAACATCTTAAAAAGTCATTTTTTGACATTAAGGTGAATCTGCAGTATTTGCCTGTGAGTCTGAACTCAGGGGAAACTAATCTCACGGCTCGGGGACGCGCTCACGTCACGGGAGTGCGCCCAGCTGTTTCCCTGACGACCACGCTGCATGTTTATGTTTTTTTTACGTGACGTGACGTGCGTGGTTTCCGGCAACGAGGCGGAAGTGAAGAGAGGAGAGGCTCGCGCTGCTCACCTGTCGACAGGTGAAGAGAAAACAGAGGAAAGGAAGGAAAGAGGAGGAAAACAGCAGAGAGAAGTAAGTTCACCTGTTGGTCTGTTCACCTGTTGGTCTGTTCACCTGTTGGTCTGTTTGCCTGTTTGTCTGTTCACCTGTTGGTCTGTTTGTCTGTTGGTCTGTTCACCTGTTGGTCTGTTTGTCTGTCTACCTGAGTAGAGGCGGGAGAAGTACTCAGACCCTGTACTTGAGTAAAAGGAGAAGTACTCAGATCTTGTACTTGAACCCTGAACTAGAGTAGAAGTACACAGTAAATGGAAATACTCAAGTAAAGTACAGGTACCTCAGAATGTATTTAAGTACAGTACTTGAGTATATATTGTTTAGATCCTCTGGAGCAGAGGGAGGAGCTGTGGATGATTGTTATTGATGAAGGCATCAGTGTTTCTTAGGGTCAAAAACACTAAACTCACAACTTCAAATGAAAGTGTTTAGTTTATTTAATAAAAGAGCACATGTTCAATGTGAAAAGTGACAGTAGATATAGATTAGTTGCAATTTGGTGCTATATATATATATATATATGTGCTATATATATATATATATATATATATATATAGATATTTAAAAAAAAATGTAATTAAAATAAATATATATTTTTTTAAACACCTTGAATTTCAGGGGGGGCGCGGGGCTCCGTTGGCTGGGCGCGGGGCTCCGTTGGCTGGGCGCAGGGCTCCGTTGGCTGGGCGCAGCTCCCCTTCAAGACAATGGTAGGGGAAACACTGGGTTTCTGTCAGGTATTGAACACGCTTCATGGAACCTCAGCGTACCTGTCGCTAACCGCTAACGTTAGCCAGCTCTCCTTCAGAGCTCCATACATATTGGTGGTTCTCAGTGTAGCCTCTTCAGGAAACAGTCTGTAAAGATGTTCTGGTGTGTTTGAGTCCTGGTTCTGTTACAGGACAGTGTTACCTACTGACACTGACCAATGTGTGTTAGAGCTAATTCAACTCTGTGGTCTCATCAGACTGTGTTTATGTAAACAAACGTTGAGTTGGGGCTCGGGGCCTGTGATTGGTTAATTAGTCGTCTAGCAGAGATGACGTCATTGATGTGTGAGTCAGAGTTAATTGATTAAAATGGTTTTAACGACTTCCTGAAGCTCCAGTTAGACCTGAGTCTCCTCCCAATGAGCTCATCAGCTGGTGACGAGTCACTGCTGCTCCTAACCAGGGGAGTATCCACACAGAGATATGAGAAACTCCAAACTTCCCAAAGACAAATCAGACCAAAAGAACCTCCTTAATGACTAGAACCTTTTCAATAGAAATAGACCAATAGAATCCCTCATAGGTAAAAGATAGAACCTCCTCAAAGACGTTTAGAACCCCCATCGTAGGAAACTAGAACGTCCTATTGGACCTAAAGAAACTCTTCATAGATGAATATACCTTCAGAGGTCATCAGAACCATGGGCGTAGGAAGCATCCTCAATGTGGGTGGGACAATTTGGGATGAAAAGCTAGTTCGAGGGGACCCCAGTGAATGTTTGCCTAGGAACCTCCTTAGAGCCAACTAGAACATATACGGTGATTCAAACTGCTTCAACTGTGACTAGAACTAGGGATGGGAAATGGAAAGCAAATATATATTCTAATATTCGACCCCCCAAAAAACGGTTAACACCAACAGAACCCCCTGGAACACCAACAGAACCCCCTGGAACACCAACAGAACCTCCTGAAACACTCACAGAACCTCCTGAAACACCAACATAATCTCCTGAAACACTCACAGAACAGAATGAGCTCCTGAAACAGCAGCTGAACCAGCAGAACCCCCTGGAACACCAATAGAACCCCCTGAAACACCAACAGAACCTCCTGAAACACCAACAGAACCCCCTGGAACACCAACAGAACCTCCTGAAACACTCACAGAACCTCCTGAAACACCAACATAATCTCCTGAAACACTCACAGAACAGAATGAGCTCCTGAAACAGCAGCTGAACCAGCAGAACCCCCTGGAACACCAACAGAACCTCCTGAAACACTCTCAAAACCCCCTGAAACACCAACAGAACCTCCTGAAACACTCTCAAAAACCCCTGAACACAACAGAACCTCCTGAAACACTCTCAAAACCCCCTGGAACACCAACAGAACCTCCTGAAACACTCTCAAAACCCCTGAAACACCAACAGAACCTCCTGGAACACCAACAGAACCTCCTGAAACACTCACAGAACCCCCTGGAACACCAACATAATCTCCTGAAACACTCACAGAACAGAATGAGCTCCTGAAACAGCAGCTGAACCAGCAGAACCCCCTGGAACACCAATAGAACCCCCTGAAACACCAACAGAACCCCCTGGAACACCAACAGAACCTCCTGAAACACTCACAGAACCCCCTGAAACACTCACAGAACCTCCTGAAACACCAACAGAACCTCCTGAAATACTCACAGAACCTCCTGAAACACTCACAGAACAGAATGAGCTCCTGAAACAGCAGCTGAACCAGCAGAACCCCCTGGAACACCAATATAACCCCTGAAACACCAACAGAACCCCCTGGAACACCAACAGAACCTCCTGAAACACCAGCAGAACCCCCTGGAACACCAACAGAACCTCCTGAAACACTCACAGAACCTCCTGAAACACTCACAGAACCTCCTGAAACACTCACAGAACCCCTGAAACACTCACAGAACCTCCTGAAACACCAACAGAACCTCCTGAAACACTCACAGAACCCCCTGAAACACCAACAGAACCTCCTGAAACACTCACAGAACCCCCTGAAACACCAACAGAACCTCCTGAAAACACTCACAGAACAGAATGAGCTCCTGAAACACCAGCTGAACCAGCAGAACCCCCTGGAACACCAGCAGAACCAGCAGAACCTCCCAGTTAACCATTAGCTCGATGGTATGTGCTGTCAGAGACCGGTCTGCCAACATGCCTCTCAGCACATTCCTGACAGATGACGACACGCCAACAATCAGCTGATCACACAGAGCCAGAGGAGACGTTAGGAGATCAGGAGAACCCAGTTTAACAGGAACCACACCTGAAAGGGAAAGGACATTTACTGGAAGCAATTTCCTCTAATTTATAAATGATTTAGAAAATTAATCATTAGTTTCTTATTTATAGTTTGAATTGCAGTCCAATATGTATCCCACAAGCAGAGCCTCAGAGCTTCTGTAAACGTTAGCTGATCTTTGGACAGGAACCACAGCTCACCTTCATGGTTCCTCTGTACGTCCCGCTCAGAGCTCAGAGTTAGTCTGCCTCCACAAGCAGAGCCTCGGAGCTTCTGTAAACGTTAGCTGACTTTGGGCACAGATTCAGATGAGATTAGAGAATCTAACATCAACAAGGAGCTCTTTGAGGGGCTCTGACTTCCCTCTTTGTGCCGCAGTCAGGTCCACAGAGTGATGGGGGGTCAAAGAGTTAAGTGTTTTACACAGCGTGTCATTGGTGGGAAATCTTAAAGTGTTGTATTCATATCTTTCTACTGAATACACACTGGCTGCAAACAAGTGTCATAATACATACAAATAATACATCATGGTAATATTAATATACAACAATTAAATGGAGGAAAAATAATAATAAATATATAGTGAAAAAATAATAATTGAAAAGTAAAAATACAAAAATAATCTGAGAAAATTACATTTAAACCTAAAATGAATTATTGATATTAAAAATAAAAGGATCAATCTGTGCCCGGGGGTCGGACTGACTGTGAACGTGTTTTCTAAAGCGTGTTCGTGTGTGGTTTGTGTGTTAGTGTGTGTGTTAGTGTGTGTTAGTGTGTGTGTGTTAGTGTGTGTGTTGGTGTGTGTGTTAGGTGTGTTAGTGTGTGTGTTAGTGTGTGTGTGTTAGTGTGTGTGTTGGTGTGTGTTAGTGTGTGTGTTTGTGTGTGTTAGTGTGTGTGTGTGGTGTTAGTGTGTGTGTGTGTTAGAGTGTGGTGTTAGTGTGTGTGTTAGTGGTGTTATTGTTGTGTTAGTGGTGTGTTAGTGTGTGTGTGTGTGTTATTGTGTGTGTTAGTGTGTGTGTGTGTGTGTGTATTAGTGTGTGTTAGTGTGTGTGGTTATAGTGTGGGTTAGTGTGTGTTAGTGTGTGTGTTAGTGTGTGTGTTAGTGTGTGGTTTGTGTGTTAGTGTGTTATTGTGTGTGTTTGTGTGTGTTATTGTGTGTGTGTGTGTTAGTGTGTGTGTTAGTGTGTGTGTTAGTGTGTGTAGTGTGTGTGTTTGTGTGTGTGTCTGTGTTAGTGTGTGTGTGTTAGTGTGTGTGTGTGTGTGTGTGTGTGTTATTGTGTGGTGTGTGTGTTATTGTGTGTGTGTGTGTGTGTATTGTGTGTGTGTGTTATTGTGTGTGTGTTATTGTGTGTTGTTAGTGTGTGTGTGTGTTATTGTGTGTGTTATTGTGTGTTTCAGTGAATAACCCCATCCCGTCCAACCTGAAGTCGGAGGCCAAGAAAGCGGCGAAGATCCTGAGAGATTTCACTGAGATCTCAAACCGAACGGGGCTGACTGACCGACTCATCCCCGTGAGGAAGACACCATGTGGGGGGGGGGGGGGGACGACATGTTGGTTTATTGACTCTCTAAATGTTGAATGTGTTTCAGCTCATGTGATAGCGAAGGCGGAGGGCCTCGCCATCATCTCCGTCATCAAGGCCGGCTTCATGATCACGGCCCGGGGGGGCAGCGGCATCGTGATCGCCAGGCTGGGGGACAGACGTAAGGACTCATGTTTACTCTGTTTCTACTCTGTTTCTACTCTGTTTCTACTCTGTTTCCTACTCTGCTTCCTTCCCTGTTTCCTCTCCTGTTTCCTCCTCTGCTTCCCTGTTTCCTCTCTTGTTTCACCCCTTGTTCCCATGTTCCCTTGTTGTTCTCCCTCTCTAATTGAACTAGTTTTAAAGGTGTGAGATCAGGTGAGATCAGGTGATATCAGGTGTAATCAGGCGATATCAGGCGTGATCAGGTGAGATAAGGCGAGATCAGGCGTGATCAGTGTGATCAGGTGAGATATCAGGCGAGATCAGGCGTGATCAGGCGTGATCAGGCGAGATCAGGCGAGATCAGGCGTGATCAGGCGTGATATCAGGTGAGATCAGGCGAGATCAGGCGTGATCAGGTGAGATCAGGCGAGATATCAGGTGAGATCAGGCGTGATCAGGGCGTGATCAGGTGAGATATCAGGCGAGATCAGGCGTGATATGGCGAGATATGGCGAGATCAGGCGTGATCAGGTGAGATATCAGGCGAGATCAGGCGTAATCAGACGAGATCAGGCGAGATCAGGCGAGATCAGGCGTGATCAGGTGAGAGATCAGGCGAGATATCAGACGAGATCAGGCGAGATCAGGCGTGATCAGGCGAGATCAGGCGAGATATCAGACGAGATCAGGCGAGATATGGCGAGATCAGGCGTGATCAGGTGAGATATCAGGCGTGATCAGGCGAGATCGGCGTGATCAGGCGAGATATCAGACGAGATATCAGGCGTGATATCAGGCGAGATCAGGCGTGATCAGGTGAGAGATCAGGCGAGATATCAGGTGAGATCAGACGAGATCAGGCGTGATCAGGCGAGATCAGGCGAGATATCAGGTGAGATCAGACGAGATCAGGCGTGATCAGGCGAGATCAGGCGAGAGATCAGGTGAGATCAGACGAGATCAGGCGTGATCAGGTGAGATCAGGCGAGAGATCAGGCGTGAGATCGGGTGAGATCGGGTGATATCGGGCGAGATCGTGAGAGATCGGGCGTGATCAGACGAGATCAGGCGTGATCAGCGTGATCAGGCGAGATCAGGCGAGAGATCAGGTGAGATCAGACGAGATCAGGCGTGATCAGGCGTGATCAGGTGATATCAGGCGAGATCAGGCGTGAGATCGGGTGATATCGGGCGTGATCGGGCGAGATCGTGAGAGATCAGGCGTGATCAGGCGTGATATCAGGCGAGATCAGGCGTGATATCAGGCGAGATCAGGCGTGATCAGGCGTGATATCAGGCGAGATCAGGCGAGATCGTGAGAGATCAGGCGTGATCAGGCGTGATCAGGCGTGATATCAGGCGAGATCGGGCGTGATCGGGCGAGATCGTGAGAGATCAGGCGTGATCAGGCGTGATATTCAGGCGAGATCAGGCGTGATCAGGCGAGATATCAGGCGAGATATCAGGTGAGATATCAGGTGAGATCAGGCGAGATCAGGTGAGATATCAGGTGATATCAGGCGTGATCAGGTGAGATATCAGGTGTGATCAGGTGAACTAGGGCCGGCCCTAATGAGATGATAATCACTTTAATAAGAGACCTCACGTCTGCAGTGTTTCAGCCTCTGGTCTCTGATGGGATTCCTCCTCTTGTCTTCCGACGTCTTATCTTTTATTTTGGTGAAACCAGACCTTGCTGGGACCTGTCTGTCTCTGCTGGGACATGTCTGTCTCTGCTGGGACCTGTCTGTCTCTACTGGGACCTGTCTGTCTCGTCTGTCTCTACTGGAACCTGTCTGTCTCTGCTGGGACCTGTCTGTCTCTACTGGGACCTGTCTGTCTCTGCTGTGACCTGTCTGTCTCTGCTGTGACCTGTCTGTCTCTGCTGGGACCTGTCTGTCTCTACTGTCTGTCTCTACTGGGACCTGTCTGTCTCGTCTGTCTCTGCTGGGACCAGTCTGTCTCTGCTGGGACCTGTCTGTCTCTACTGGGACCTGTCTGTCTCTACTGGGACCTGTCTGTCTCTACTGGGACCTGTCTGTCTCGTCTGTCTCTACTGGGACCAGTCTGTCTCTGCTGGGACCTGTCTGTCTCTACTGGGACCTGTCTGTCTCTACTGGGACCTGTCTGTCTCTACTGTCTGTCTCTCTGTCTCTACTGTATGTCTCTCTGTCTCTACTGTCTGTCTCTACTGGGACCTGTCTGTCTCTGCTGGGACCTGTCTGTCTCTACTGGGACCTGTCTGTCTCGTCTGTCTACTGGGACCTGTCTGTCTCTGCTGGGACCTGTCTGTCTCTGCTGGGACCTGTCTGTCTCTACTGGGACCTGTCTGTCTCTACTGGGACCTGTCTGTCTCGTCTGTCTCTGCTGGGACCTGTCTGTCTCTACTCTCTGTCTCTACTGTCTGTCTGTCTGTCTCTCTGTCTCTACTGTCTGTCTCTACTGTCTGTCTCTCTGTCTGTCTCTCTGTCTCTACTGGGACCTGTCTGTCTCTACTGGGACCTGTCTGTCTCTACTGGGACCTCTCTGTCTCTACTGTCTGTCTCTCTGTCTCTACTGTCTGTCTCTCTGTCTCTACTGTGACATGTCTCCATGCTTTAATGTTCAAAAAGCTCTTTTTTTTCATTTGTCTCATACCCTTTTCACCCTCTGTCTGAAACCAGAGCCCAGTCTGATCTGATTGGTTAGCTGGCCAGCTCTGTTGGAGCGCTAGCCAATAGGAGCGCGAGTGTTCTGTAGTGATGTCACTATGTCTGTTTTCCCGTTTGTTCTAGGTTGGTCGGCTCCGTCCGCCATCGGCATCGCCGGCCTGGGCGGAGGCTTCGAGATCGGGGTGGAGGTGAGTCCAATGATGTTCTATGTTGCAGGTGTGTGTACCTGTTGACCTGTTGCAGGTGGTGTACCTGTTGCAGGTGTGTTTACCTGTTGCAGGTGTGTGTACCTGTTGCAGGTGTGTTACCTGTTGACCTGTTGCAGGTGTGTTTACCTGTTGACCTGTTGCAGGTGTGTTTACCTGTTGACCTGTTGCAGGTGTGTTTACCTGTTGCAGGTGTGTTGACCTGTTGTAACACCTGTCTGTCTCCACCCCCCCCAGGTGTCGGACCTGGTGATCATCCTGAATCAGCGCCGGGCCGTGGACGCGTTCACGAAGGGGGGGAACCTGACGCTGGGGGGGAACTGCACGGTGGCCGTGGGTCCGATCGGAAGGTGAGACACCTGCAGGTTATCTACCTGTGGGTTATCTACCTGTGGGTTATCTACCTGTGGGTTATCTACCTGTGGTTTATCTACCTGTGGTTTATCTACCTGTGGTTATCTACCTGTGGTTATCTACCTGTGGGTTATCTACCTGTGGGTTATCTACCTGTGGGTTATCTACCTGTGGGTTATCTACCTGTGGGTTATCTACCTGTGGGTTATCTACCTGTGAGTTATCTACCTGTGAGTTATCTACCTGTGGGTTATCTACCTGTGGGTTATCTACCTGTGGGTTATGTACACAGGTGTGAGTGTGTGAGTGTGTGAGTGTGTAGGCGTGGCCAGGTGTTCCTTTCATCCTCTGATACCTCAATGTGCAGCAGACAGAGAGAGTCACGATGCAAACACGAGACTGCAGGAACGTCAGCAGGAAATATATTCATATATATTTACATGGATTTATTTATTCATTTATGACTTTAGTTACTCCTCTTTATTGGCCCTCCTCCTACTGTCTGTAACGGTCACCTTCACCTGTGATGTGTTCAGGAACGTGGAGGCGGACGTGTCGATCCGCAGCCCGGCGGCCGTGTTTACGTACTGTCGCTCCAGAGGTCTGTTCGCTGGCATCTCTCTGGAGGGGTCTGGCCTGATCGAACGCAAAGACACCAACCGCAAGTACGATCAATGAACTACCTGTGAAGAATATGGAGGGTGCTGAGGGTGCTGAGGCTGGTGAGGCTGGTGAGGCTGGTGAGGGTGGTGAGGCTGGTGAGGCTGGTGAGGATGGTGAGGGTGGTGAGGCTGGTGAGGCTGATGAGGCTGGTGAGGGTGGTGAGGGTGGTGAGGCTGGTGAGGCTGGTGAGGCTGGTGAGGGTGCTGAGGGTGGTGAGGCTGGTGAGGCTGGTGAGGCTGCTGAGGGTGGTGAGGGTGATGAGGCTGGTGAGGCTGGTGAGGCTGGTGAGGGTGGTGAGGGTGCTGAGGCTGGTGAGGGTGGTGAGGGTGCTGAGGGTGCTGAGGGTGGTGAGGCTGGTGAGGGTGCTGAGGGTGGTGAGGTGGTGAGGTGGTGAGGGCTGTGAGGCTGGTGAGGGTGCTGAGGGTGCTGAGGTGCTGAGGCTGGTGAGGCTGGTGAGGGTGGTGAGGCTGGTGAGGGTGGTGAGGCTGGTGAGGCTGGTGAGGCTGGTGAGGCTGGTGAGGGTGGTGAGGCTGGTGAGGGTGGTGAGGGTGCTGAGGCTGGTGAGGTTGGTGAGGCTGGTGAGGCTGGTGAGGGACAGGAAAAGTTACTGATTATTTACAAACAATTGGCTCTCAGGAGTTTCATGAGGCCAGCTTCTGTGTTCACGAGGCCGGCTTCTGTGTTCACGGGGCCGGCTTCTGTGTTCACGGGGCCGGCTTCTGTGTTCACGAGGCCGGCTTCTGTGTTCACGGGCCGGCTTCTGTGTTCACGGGGCCGGCTTCTGTGTTCACGGGGCCGGCTTCTGTGTTCACGAGGCCGGCTTCTGTGTTCACGGGGCCGGCTTCTGTGTTCACGGGGCCAGCTTCTGTGTTCATGGGGAGAGGGTTAGCATCAGGTGAGCTGCCTTTGCAATGAGCTGGGAGCAGGAGGAGGGAGGAGTGGGATTTCCCACAACCTGCTAGCTAACCTTCATTTCAAGTATTGTTGTATTTTATTTATTTGAGTATTTTTGTGCTTCAGGTTCTACGGACGGGAAATCCGCGCGTCGGCCATTTTGAACGGTGACGTAGAGCCGCCGCCCGAATGCTACGATCTCTACCACATCCTGGACGAATACACCGACGCCTACACCGCCGACTGGACCAGCAAGAACATGCGTCCCAAGGTAAACAACGCCCTTTACACCGACTTCATAAAAAAGCTAATCTCGTACACTCTTTGTTTTCATAGCTACGCAAAATCAGCACCGTCATTTGTAAGGTCCTAACTTAACCGTAACTTTGTAACCTTATTGGAACTTTATCCAAACTTGACCAGAACTTTAGTGTCACTTTGTCGTAACTTTGTTCCATGTCTAACAATAAACAATAAACATTACTTCCTCTCTCCTTTAGTCATCTGGTCCTCCATCCAGACCTTCAGGTCCAACTCAGCAAAGACCGTCATCAGGATACCAACAACAACAACCAGCCGGATACCAACAACAGCCAGTCGGATACCAACAACAACCAGCGGATACCAACAACAACCAGGCGGATACCAACAACCAGGCGGATACCAACAACCAGGCGGATACCAACAACAACAACCAGGCGGATACCAACAACAACCAGCCGGATACCAACAACAACAACCGGCCGGATACCAACAACAACCATCAGCCGGATACCAACAACAAACCGGCCGGATACCAACAACAACCAGCCGGATACCAACAACAACAACAACCAGCCGGATACCAACAACAACAACAACAACCAGCCAGTTATCAGCAACAACAACAACCAGCCGGATACCAACAACAACAACAACAACAACAACCAGCTGCATACCAGCCGTCTCCAGCCACCACGGATAAAAACGCCCTGTACCCGAGCATCTCCGTCTATAAATCTGAGACTTCAGGTGAGTTTTACCTTCGTCCATCTTCACTCTGAAACACTGCTTCATCCTTGTTTCCTTTTCATACCTCCTTGTTGCCTTCCCCACCACATACTCTCCTTTACTATCACCTCCTTTCCTTCTTTGCTTGTGTTCTCTCACTACCTCCTTATTTCCTTGATTTACTCCGTCTTTCCTACCTTTCCTTCTCCCTTACCTCTTTCCTTCTCCCTTACCTCTTTCCTTCTCCCTTACCTCTTTCCTTCTCCCTTACCTCTTTCCTTCCCTGCAGTTTAATAGGTGATTTAGTTTTGAAGCTGTGGCGCCCTCTTGTGGTCACAACCTGCAGCTACACACTGTCTTTCAAATATTTATGCAAAGATCTGATCATATAAGATTTCTTTAAGTAGAGAAAGAAAAGTAATCAACAAGAACTCCTTTATTGTGTATTTATTGTGTATTTATCGTGTATTTTTTCATGATCTGTCTTTAAATCTCATTTAAAATGTAATAATAATCTTTTGTCTGTTTCAGGCCAGTTAGCCTCCAGAAACCCACCAAACAACGGTCAGTTCTCAAATAACAAAACTAACATTAACCCTCGTGTTATTTAACAGAGAGCTACGGTAATACAGAAAACCTGAACAAAGATATCAGCATTTCTAAAACCCTTGCCTTTTGTTTTTATTTATTATTGTTGTCATACCGAATGTTTTTATTATTTTTATTAATATATATTTTTTAATATTTATTTAAAGTGGACCTATCATGCTATATTTGAACAATATATTGTAGGGCCATACCTATATAAAACATGTCTGTTTAGTTTTTTTTTTCAAAATACCAAACAGATCCTGCATTTTAGCCATGCCTCATTTCGCTCTATTTGCTCTTTTCCAGCCCTGTTTTTGCAAGGGCTGATTCTGTGAGCTGCAGCTGACCACGCCCCCCTGCAGGAGAGGGGGGGGTGCTTTGAGATCAGCTGCTGGGCTGTCAGAAGAGGGGGAGAAAAATAGATATCCGTCCTCCGTGTTTTATTATATTATTATATAGAGTCATTATTCATTTGTTTTAAAGCTCAATAAATAACAAAGAAGACCTTTGACCGGCACTTTTCTAATTTAAACTTTAACGGACATCTTGACCGGCGAAACAAACTGAAACTGAAACTCTGCCGCACGGTCCCCTCGTTCCTTGGAAGAGGCGGAGAGGTGGGTGTTTGTCATCTGCTGGTGGACTAACCGGAGAGAATTACAGTGCTTGCCTCGACGGGGAGGGATTGCATTGAATTAAAGCAGCGGGAGCAAAGGCTTGCCTCGGGAGGGAGAAAGAAAGCCACAGCGGAGAATAAACAGAAGGGTAACCATGGTAACTTATGGGCGGGAAGTCTTCTTCGCTGCTTTTGTGGCAGACTACAGGTCTCCAGCGCTTTCGAGCGGCAATGGCAGGCCGTGGCCCAACCCACATTCCCTGATAGGTGGAGAGTTGGCCCAATAGCCGTAGCGCCACCGTCCTGACGTCAGGACAGTGTTCAAATCTGGATCAGTTTTTATCAGATCCGTTGCAGCCCCTTTTTTAGAGATTTGGGTATGGAGGAAAATAGAGAGGGTTGTGTTTTCTGACACTTGGTGAGTTCCCTGGAACACCGGGGACACATATTCATGTAGAAAAGACGTACAAAAGTGCATTTTGCATGATAGGTCCCCTTTAAATATTTTTATTCTGTAATTAAAGTAACTTCTAATGATTTATTTCGTAGTTTAAATCTATTTGTTTACATTTTTTCTTCTAAATAAATGTTGTTTATTTTCCCACTGCAGGAGGGGGAGGAGCTAGTGGAGAGCTCGTTGTCACGGCGACGCACCCGTTCACGGGGCAACAGCCCGGCGACCTGAGCTTCGTCCCGGGCGACAGCATCACCGTGGTTACCAAGACCGAGTCGCAGTACGATTGGTGGGAGGGTCGTCATAGCGACGGGCGCGTAGGCATCTTTCCTGCCAACTTCGTGGCGTTCTGAGTCTACGGCGAGCCGGAGGGACAAACTTCAGAGCGGTTAGATTAAAGATTAGAGAAGAAATAACAAGACATCTGAAAATATTTAAATATAAACACTAAAATGTTGGTTTTCAGGTAAAAGTATTAAAATAATTATAATAAATGTGATATTGACAGAGACTATCCTGGCATGGTGAGAGAGTCAATCATCTTATTTTAATAACATTTATTTCAGGATTAACACCTACATCAAATTTAAAGAAAATGTCAGTCTTTTTAATTATATTTCCAAAATCTCTCTTTCCTTCAAAGTTAATCAAATGAAGAAATATTTATAATTTTCTGATTCAACCGGAAAAACTCCTGTCCTTTCAAAATAAAACAAAATAAAGAAAGAAACTAATTTGATATTTTAGAAAAACAATACACTTTTTATATTTCACTAAAATACTTTAAATAAAAGCCCATTTTCACTTTGAATTGACTTAAATTTGAACACCGTCCTAACAGGTTGTACATACACTCACGTTTTTTCCCTTTGAATTGACTTTAGGGATCTAAAGTCACATTATCTTGTATTTCTGGGTGAATATTTGTTTACTTATAGCACGATAGCAGTGTTCGGGTTCTGTTACAGCCGGAGGGATGTGGAATACTTTAGACATTTTTATCTGTTTATAGTTTATTTAAAGTTTGATTAAAATGATCACTTGTTGGAGCTTGGATCAAATAAGACGGACTGTGCTGCTTGTTTACTTCGCCAAAGGAAAACTGAAATAAAATCTAAAGAAATATTGCTTTGCTTTTCATTGTGGTTTTGTTTTGATTATTTGTATTTATTTAGGTAATACTTCCATCTCATTTAGTATGGGATTAGTTTTGTTTCATGAAGATAAAGCAACACTTTCTCAGAATCAAGTAAAACTAAGACTTAAAGGTCCCATGTCATGGTTTCGTTTTACCCGTCCCCTTGTGTTCTGAAGCTTCTGCATGTAACGGTCTGCAGAGTCACAAACCCTCAAAGTCACCCTATAGAGAGTAAAACTTTAACACAGAAAGACCTCTCTATGCTGCCCCTGAACGCCTCGTTGGAGATTTCTCTTGTTCCATTGTTTGCTTCCTGGTTCAGTGACGTGTGAACACCCAGATCAACAACAAATGACCGGATTGGCCCAAATGGACCAATCAGTGGAGCACCTCACACACCAGGATCCCTTGGCTAACTAACAGGGAGTCCCCATTGACTTGCATAGAGCTCCCTGAACGCTGGTAATAGACAAGTTGGGATGGTGGAGAAATGCTCTCCACAGACCCATTCTCACAGCGTTAGAAACCTTTTCTCAATATCAAGCCTCACTTATTGTTTTTACTTCGGCTGTGAGTGTTTGTGTGCTCAGGATGAGTTTCGCTTGTTCTCGCTGTATCGCTGACCCGGAAACCTGTCTGCTCCTCGCAGCAGCTCGCAGCAACGAGCCTCGCAACGTCCCGACCAATCAGAGCACAGTGGGCTCACAGGGAGGGGGGGGCAGGAGCTCCAACAAGCCGTGTAGGACAGAGAGTGAATACACATGCTATACAGAGATGCTGTATGAGAAACCAATGAGAGTTTGGAACATTGAACAATGTGAATCTATTCTAGTAGACCTCAACTATGGAACTATGATCAGAAATGGCCATGACATGGGACCTTTAAACAGAAAAGCAAAATAAATGTAATTTCAAAAATAAAACTATAAGTTGCAAACATGATTTGTGTAATCATGTAAACTATAAGTCTTTCTTCTTTGTTTTAACACATCTTTGTGTTTGCAGTTCTCTTCTTTCTCAACGATCAGACTTTTGCTCTCGCTGCAGCTCTTCTCGTTTGCGCTCCCTCATTTTTGTTTTCGATTCTGACACAAGCGTCCCAGGGGGCGGGACTTTCAGGGGTGCGTCCCCATTGGCTACTCAGTTTTTGAGTGACAGCCCAGTCCTCCAGCGATTGTACAGTGCAGCTGCGGTGCGGTAGCTGAGCGTGGACAGAAGACCCCCAGAAAACCAGCATTTCAATTATTATAATACAAGTGAACATATATGTAAGTATTGATCATTTGAGTTGTTTGTGCCGTACTATACGCTCTGTTTCTTTATTGTGTTAAGTGAGAAGTAAAGCTGTGCTATGAAAGCTAGCTTTTGCTAACTTTAGATCCATAACAATGCAAGCTAATGGCGCATTTCCACTACACGGCCTCGCTCGGTATGGCTTGGCCTCGTTAGGACCGGCTCACTTCATGCTGCGTTTCCGTTACAGTTTAGGAACTGGGGTAGTACTATAGTAACGCAGTGTAGGCGGAGCCGTGACGTCATCTTCATGAGACCCCAGAAAAACAACACAGCCGTTAGCTGTTAGCACTCAGAGCTCACAGCTCCTCATATCTGTTCAGAAACTAGACAAAAGTTAAACAAGTACAAACCACAGACTGTGTCATGGTGACAGTCGCTGCTTTATTTATGTCTGTATAGGCCGTTGTTGTGAGTGTGGACGGTCGGAGCATATACTGCGTTAGCTTAGCCGATCTCCATTTCAGAAACACGCATTTTAAAAGGTGTTTCTCCTGCCGTCTGTCTGCAGACTTGTCAAAGCATTAATTCATGGTTTTTACTAACCGGTATCAGTATGTTGTTACTTCATCATTTGAAACGTGTATTACAATTAAATCACGGTCAAATATGTCCATCTTGTTGTAGTTGTAGCCCTTGCCAGCGAGTCTCTCTCTAGTTTAGCTGAAAGCCCACCTGGGACGCTTGTGTCAGAATCTAAAAAAAAATGAGGGAGCACAAACGAGAAGAGCTGCAGCGAGAGCAAAAGTCTGATCGTTGAGAAAGAAGAGAACTGCAAACAAAGACATGTTAAAACAAAGAAGAAAGACTTATAGTTTACATGATTACACAAATGATTTGTTTGCAACTTATAGTTTTATTTTTTTGTTACATTTATTTTGCTTTTTTCTCTTAAACTCTTAGTTTTGCTTGATTCTGAGAAAGTGTTGCTTTATCTTAATGACACAAAACTATCCCATTATTAGCAGCATTCATAGGTTAAACAATAATATCTAGAATGATTTAATTGAATCAGATGAATATAATGTAGATGTTAAAGGCTGCAGTTCTTGTGTTGTCCTGCAGAGGGCGGCAGCTGCTTCTTTATGCTCCAGTGTTCCTTAGTGATGTCACTATGTTCCAGGAGTAAACAAAGGAGTCCAATGGAGGCATTTAAAAAAACGACATAATAATAATCAACACATTTGTATTTTAATCAAGTAGGAAAAATACATTTTATTTTCAAAACAACAAAAATACATTTTATTTTATCAACATTTTATTTTCAAAACAACAAAAATACATTTTGTGCATCAGTTTCTTGGTCTCAAAATAAAAATGAAACCTAAAAACACAAAACATTAAAACATGAAAAATACTAAAGATTCAAGTTAAAACAAATTAGCACTCAAAGTGTGTGTGTGTGTGTGTGTGTGTGTGTGTGTGTGTGTGTGTGTGTGTGTGTGTGTGTGTGTGTGTGTGTGTGTGTGTGTGTGTGTGTGTGTGTGTGTGTGTGTGTGTGTGTGTGTGTGTGTGTGTGTGTGTGTGTGTGTGTGTGTGTGTGTGTGTGTGTGTGAGTGTTAAATGAGTGTAGTGGTGTGTCTCCTTTCTCTGCAGGGAGCGTCTCTGGTTTCCTGCTTTGGCTGCTTACCAGCTTCCTGAAAAGACACACACACACACAAACACACATCCAGTTAAGGACCACTATGATTTAGTGTGCAGCTGTTAATGTACGTGTACAATAATGGTTGATTTGGTGCAAAGAATTTGTCAGGTTCAAGTTCAACAGCTGGACAGATTGTGTGTGTGTGTGTGTGTGTGTGTGTGGGTGTGTGGGGTGGGGTGTGTGGGTGTCATGGGGTTTCTAACCATTTTCTTGTTTTGTAACTTTAAAGATGACCTTTCCTCTACTGGGACATGTCTCCATGCTTTGCTGTTAAAAAGCTCTTAGCCTATCACGTACAATGTGTTGCAGCGCTAGCCAATAGGAGCATGAGTGTTCTGTAGTGATGTCACTGTGTATCGGAAGTGAACAAAGGAGTCCAATATAATATTTCAAATGTTTGCAGTAGTTTTGAGAGTCTTTGTGATTGTTTTGCCTCTTTTTGCAGTACTTTGGTCCTTAGTCATTTTGCATCTATTTCTAATAGTTATCATGTTATTGTGATAGTATATTGTGATAGTATATTGTGTTATTGTGATAGTATATTGTGTTATTGTGATAGTTGATCATGTTATTGTGATAGTATATCGTGTTATTGTGATAGTTATTGTGATAGTGTATCGTGTTATTGTGATAGTGTATCGTGTTATTGTGATAGTTATTGTGATAGTGTATCGTGTTATGTGATAGTGTATCGTGTTATTGTGATAGTTATTGTGATAGTGTATCGTGTTATTGTGATAGTGTATCGTGTTATTGTGATAGTGTATCGTGTTATTGTGATAGTTATTGTGATAGTGTATCGTGTTATTGTAATAGTATATTGTGTTATTGTAATAGTATATTGTGTTATTGTGATAGTTGATAGTTTATCATGTTATTGTGAGAGTGTATCATGTTATTGTAAGAGTGTATCGTGTTATTGTGATAGTTTATCGTGTTATTGTGATAGTCATTGTGATAGTTTATCATGTTATTGTGAGAGTGTATCATGTTATTGTAATAGTGTATCGTGTTATTGTGATAGTTTATCGTGTTATTGTGATAGTTATTGTGATAGTGTATCGTGTTATTGTGATAGTGTATCGTGTTATTGTAATAGTATATGTGTTATTGTGATAGTTTATCGTGTTATTGTGATAGTATATTGTGTTATTGTGATAGTTTATCGTGTTATTATGATAGTATATTGTGTTATTGTGATAGTTTATCGTGTTATTGTGATAGTATATCGTGTTATTGTGATAGTTTATCGTGTTATTGTGATAGTATATTGTGTTATTGTGATAGTTTATCGTGTTATTGTGATAGTATATTGTGTTATTGTGATAGTTTATCGTGTTATTGTGATAGTATATCGTGTTATTGTGATAGTTTATCGTGTTATTGTGATAGTATATTGTGTTATTGTGATAGTTTATCGTGTTATTGTGATAGTATATTGTGTTATTGTGATAGTTTATCGTGTTATTGTGATAGTATATCGTGTTATTGTGATAGTTTATCGTGTTATTGTGATAGTTATTGTGATAGTATATTGTGTTATTGTGATAGTTTATCATGTTATTGTAATAGTATATTGTGTTATTGTGATAGTTTATCGTGTTATTGTGATAGTTATTGTGATAGTATATTGTGTTATTGTGATAGTTTATCGTGTTATTGTGATAGTATATTGTGTTATTGTGATAGTATATCGTGTTATTGTGATAGTTTATCATGTTATTGTGACAGTATATTGTGTTATTGTGATAGTTTATCGTGTTATTGTGATAGTTATTGTGATAGTATATTGTGTTATTGTGATAGTTTATCGTGTTAGTTTATCGTGTTATTGTGATAGTATATTGTGATAGTATATTGTGTTATTGTGATAGTATATCGTGTTATTGTGATAGTTTATCATGTTATTGTGACAGTATATTGTGTTATTGTGATAGTATATCGTGTTATTGTAATAGTATATTGTGTTATTGTGATAGTATATCGTGTTATTGTGATAGTTTATCATGTTATTGTGACAGTATATTGTGTTATTGTGATAGTATATCGTGTTATTGTAATAGTATATTGTGTTATTGTGATAGTTGATCATGTTATTGTGATAGTGTATCGTGTTATTGTAATAGTATATCATGTTATTGTGATAGTTGATCGTGTTATTGTGATAGTTTATCGTGTTATTGTGATAGTTATTGTAATAGTATATCGTGTTATTGTGATAGTGTATCGTGATAGTATATTGTGTTATTGTGATAGTTATCGTGTTATTGTGATAGTCATTGTGATAGTTATCGTGTTATTGTGATAGTTATTGTGATAGTGTATCGTGTTATTGTAATAGTATATTGTGTTATTGTAATAGTATATTGTGTTATTGTGATAGTTGATAGTTTATCATGTTATTGTGAGAGTGTATCATGTTATTGTAAGAGTGTATCGTGTTATTGTGATAGTTTATCGTGTTATTGTGATAGTCATTGTGATAGTTTATCATGTTATTGTGAGAGTGTATCATGTTATTGTAATAGTGTATCGTGTTATTGTGATAGTTTATCGTGTTATTGTGATAGTTATTGTGATAGTATATTGTGTTATTGTGATAGTTTATCGTGTTAGTTTATCGTGTTATTGTGATAGTATATTGTGTTATTGTGATAGTATATCGTGTTATTGTGATAGTTTATCATGTTATTGTGACAGTATATTGTGTTATTGTGATAGTATATCGTGTTATTGTAATAGTATATTGTGTATTGTGATAGTTGATAGTTATCATGTTATTGTGAGAGTGTATCATGTTATTGTAATAGTGTATCGTGTTATTGTGATAGTTATCGTGTTATTGTGATAGTTATTGTGATAGTGTATCGTGTTATTGTGATAGTGTATCGTGTTATTGTAATAGTATATTGTGTTATTGTGATAGTTTATCGTGTTATTGTGATAGTTATTGTGATAGTATATTGTGTTATTGTGATAGTTTATCGTGTTAGTTTATCGTGTTATTGTGATAGTATATTGTGATAGTATATTGTGTTATTGTGATAGTATATCGTGTTATTGTGATAGTTTATCATGTTATTGTGATAGTATATTGTGTTATTGTGATAGTTTATCGTGTTATTGTGATAGTTATTGTGATAGTATATTGTGTTATTGTGATAGTTTATGTTAGTTTATCGTGTTATTGTGATAGTATATTGTGATAGTATATTGTGTTATTGTGATAGTATATCGTGTTATTGTGATAGTTTATCATGTTATTGTGACAGTATATTGTGTTATTGTGATAGTATATCGTGTTATTGTAATAGTATATTGTGTTATTGTGATAGTTGATCATGTTATTGTGATAGTGTATCGTGTTATTGTAATAGTATATCATGTTATTGTGATAGTTGATCGTGTTATTGTGATAGTTTATCGTGTTATTGTGATAGTTATTGTAATAGTATATCGTGTTATTGTGATAGTGTATCGTGATAGTATATTGTGTTATTGTGATAGTTTATCGTGTTATTGTGATAGTCATTGTGATAGTTTATCGTGTTATTGTGATAGTTATTGTGATAGTGTATCGTGTTATTGTGATAGTGTATCGTGTTATTGTAATAGTATATGTGTTATTGTGATAGTTTATCGTGTTATTGTGATAGTTATTGTGATAGTATATTGTGTTATTGTGATAGTTTATCGTGTTATTGTGATAGTATATTGTGGTATTGTGATAGTTTATCGTGTTATTGTGATAGTTATTGTGATAGTATATTGTGTTAGTTATCGTGTTATTGCGATAGTATATTGTGATAGTATATTGTGTTATTGTGATAGTATATCGTGTTATTGTGATAGTTTATCATGTTATTGTGACAGTATATTGTGTTATTGTGATAGTATATCGTGTTATTGTAATAGTATATTGTGTTATTGTGATAGTTGATCATGTTATTGTGATAGTGTATCGTGTTATTGTGATAGTGTATCGTGTTATTGTAATAGTATATCATGTTATTGTGATAGTTATCGTGTTATTGTGATAGTTATTGTAATAGTATACGTGTGTTATTGTGATAGTGTATCGTGATAGTTTATGTGTTATTGTGATAGTTTATCATGTTATTGTGATAGTTTATCGTGTTATTGTGATAGTTATTGTGATAGTA
This sequence comes from Trematomus loennbergii, assembly GCA_012861695.1. Classification (NCBI taxonomy): domain Eukaryota; kingdom Metazoa; phylum Chordata; class Actinopteri; order Perciformes; family Nototheniidae; genus Trematomus; species Trematomus loennbergii. The sequence continues at coordinate 79,263 of JAAOOA010001186.1, read as the reverse complement.
TATTGTGTTATTGTGATAGTTTATCGTGTTAGTTTATCGTGTTATTGTGATAGTATATTGTGATAGTATATTGTGTTATTGTGATAGTATATCGTGTTATTGTGATAGTTTATCATGTTATTGTGACAGTATATTGTGTTATTGTGATAGTATATCGTGTTATTGTAATAGTATATTGTGTTATTGTGATAGTTGATCATGTTATTGTGATAGTGTATTGTGTTATGTAATAGTATATTGTGTTATTGTGATAGTTGATCATGTATTGTGATAGTGTATCGTGTTATTGTGATAGTGTATCGTGTTATTGTAATAGTTTATCATGTTATTGTGATAGTTTATCGTGTTATTGTGATAGTTATTGTGATAGTATATTGTGTTATTGTGATAGTTTATCGTGTTAGTTTATCGTGTATTGTGATAGTATATTGTGATAGTATATTGTGTTATTGTGATAGTATATCGTGTTATTGTGATAGTTTATCATGTTATTGTGATAGTATATTGTGTTATTGTGATAGTTTACGTGTTATTGTGATAGTTATTGTGATAGTATATTGTGTTATTGTGATAGTATATTGTGATAGATATTGTGTTATTGTGATAGTATATCGTGTTATTGTGATAGTTTATCATGTTATTGTGACAGTATATTGTGTTATTGTGATAGTATATCGTGTTATTGTAATAGTATATTGTGTTATTGTGATAGTTGATCATGTTATTGTGATAGTGTATCGTGTTATTGTAATAGTATATCATGTTATTGTGATAGTTGATCGTGTTATTGTGATAGTTTATCGTGTTATTGTGATAGTTATTGTAATAGTATATCGTGTTATTGTGATAGTGTATCGTGATAGTATATTGTGTTATTGTGATAGTTTATCGTGTTATTGTGATAGTCATTGTGATAGTTTATCGTGTTATTGTGAGTTATTGTGATAGTGTATCGTGTTATTGTGATAGTGTATCGTGTTATTGTGATAGTTATTGTGATAGTATATCGTGTTATTGTGATAGTCATTGTGATAGTGTATCATGTTATTGTGATAGTTTATCGTGTTATTGTGATAGTTATTGTAATAGTATATCGTGTTATTGTGATAGTTTATCATGTTATTGTGATAGTATTGTGTTATTGTGATAGTTTATCGTGTTATTGTGATAGTTATTGTGATAGTATATTGTGTTATTGTGATAGTTTATCGTGTTAGTTTATCGTGTTATTGTGATAGTATATTGTGATAGTATATTGTGTTATTGTGATAGTATATCGTGTTATTGTGATAGTTTATCATGTTATTGTGACAGTATATTGTGTTATTGTGATAGTATTATCGTGTTATTGTAATAGTATATTGTGTTATTGTGATAGTTGATCATGTTATTGTGATAGTGTATCGTGTTATTGTAATAGTATATCATGTTATTGTGATAGTTGATCGTGTTATTGTGATAGTTTATCGTGTTATTGTGATAGTTATTGTAATAGTATATCGTGTTATTGTGATAGTGTATCGTGATAGTATATTGTGTTATTGTGATAGTTTATCGTGTTATTGTGATAGTCATTGTGATAGTTTATCGTGTTATTGTGGATAGTATTGTGATAGTGTATCGTGTTATGTGATAGTGTATCGTGTTATTGTAATAGTATATTGTGTTATTGTGATAGTTTATCGTGTTATTGTGATAGTTATTTGATAGTATATTGTGTTATTGTGATAGTTTATCGTGTTATTGTGATAGTATATTGTGTTATTGTGATAGTTTATCGTGTTATTGTGATAGTTATTGTGATAGTATATTGTGTTAGTTTATCGTGTTATTGCGATAGTTATTGTGATAGTATATTGTGTTATTGTGATAGTATATCGTGTTATTGTGATAGTTTATCATGTTATTGTGACAGTATATTGTGTTATTGTGATAGTATATCGTGTTATTGTAATAGTATATTGTGTTATTGTGATAGTTGATCATGTTATTGTGATAGTGTATCGTGTTATTGTGATAGTGTATCGTGTTATTGTAATAGTATATCATGTTATTGTGATAGTTTATCGTGTTATTGTGATAGTTATTGTAATAGATATCGTGTTATTGTGATAGTGTATCGTGATAGTTTATCGTGTTATTGTGATAGTTTATCATGTTATTGTGATAGTTATTGTGATAGTATATTGTGTTATTGTGATAGTTTATTGTGATAGTATTTGTGTTATTGTGATAGTTTATCGTGTTAGTTTATCGTGTTATTGTGATAGTATATTGTGATAGTATATTGTGTTATTGTGATAGTATATCGTGTTATTGTGATAGTTTATCATGTTATTGTGACAGTATATTGTGTTATTGTGATAGTATATCGTGTTATGTAATAGATATTGTGTTATTGTGATAGTTGATCATGTTATTGTGATAGTGTATTGTGTTATTGTAATAGTATATTGTGTTATTGTGATAGTTGATCATGTTATTGTGATAGTGTATCGTGTTATTGTGATAGTGTATCGTGTTATTGTAATAGTTTATCATGTTATTGTGATAGTTATCGGTTATTGTGATAGTTATGTGATAGTATATTGTGTTATTGTGATAGTTTATCGTGTTAGTTTATCGTGTTATTGTGATAGTATATTGTGATAGTATATTGTGTTATTGTGATAGTATATCGTGTTATTGTGATAGTTTATCATGTTATTGTGACAGTATATTGTGTTATTGTGATAGTATATCGTGTTATTGTAATAGTATATTGTGTTATTGTGATAGTTGATCATGTTATTGTGATAGTGTATTGTGTTATTGTAATAGTATATTGTGTTATTGTGATAGTTGATCATGTTATTGTGATAGTGTATCGTGTTATTGTGATAGTGTATCGTTGTTATTGTAATAGTTTATCATGTTATTGTGATAGTTTATCGTGTTATTGTGATAGTTATTGTGATAGTATATTGTGTTATTGTGATAGTTATTGTGATAGTATATTGTGTTATTGTGATAGTTTATCGTGTTAGTTTATCGTGTTATTGTGATAGTATATTGTGATAGTTATTGTGTTATTGTGATAGTATATCGTGTTATTGTGATAGTTTATCATGTTATTGTGACAGTATATTGTGTTATTGTGATAGTATATCGTGTTATTGTAATAGTATATTGTGTTATTGTGATAGTTGATCATGTTATTGTGATAGTGTATTGTGTATATGTAATAGTATATTGTGTTATTGTGATAGTTGATCATGGTTATTGTGATAGTGTATCGTGTTATTGTGTAGTGTATCGTGTTATTGTAATAGTTTATCATGTTATTGTGATAGTTTATCGTGTTATTGTGATAGTTATTGTGATAGTATATTGTGTTATTGTGATAGTTTATCGTGTTAGTTTATCGTGTTATTGTGATAGTATATTGTGATAGATATTGTGTTATTGTGATAGTATATCGTGTTATTGTGATAGTTTATCATGTTATTGTGATAGTATTTTGTATTGTGATAGTTTATCGGTTATTGTGATAGTTATTGTGATAGATATTGTGTATTGTGATAGTATATTGTGATAGTATATTGTGTTATTGTGATAGTATATCGTGTTATTGTGATAGTTTATCATGTTATTGTGACAGTATATGGTGTATTGTGATAGTATATCGTGTTATTGTAATAGTATATTGTGTTATTGTGATAGTTGATCATGTTATTGTGATAGTGTATCGTGTTATTGTAATAGTATATCATGTTATTGTGATAGTTGATCGTGTTATTGTGGATAGTTTATCGTGTTATTGATAGTTATTGTAATAGTATATCGTGTTATTGTGATAGGTATCGTGATAGATATTGTGTTATTGTGATAGTTTATCGTGTTATTGTGATAGTCATTGTGATAGTTTATCGTGTTATTGTGATAGTTATTGTGATAGTATATTGTGTTATTGTGATAGTTTATCGTGTTATTGTGATAGTCATTGTGATAGTGTATCATGTTATTGTGATAGTTTATCTGTTATTGTGATAGTTATTGTAATAGTATATCGTGTTATTGTGATAGTTTATCATGTTATTGTGGATAGTATATTTGTTATTGTGATAGTTTATCGTTTATTGTGATAGTTATTGTGATAGTATATTGTGTTATTGTGATAGTTTATCGTGTTAGTTTATCGTGTTATTGTGATAGTATATTGTGATAGTATATTGTGTTATTGTGATAGTATATCGTGTTATTTGATAGTTTATCATGTTATTGTGACAGTATATTGTGTTATTGTGATAGTATATCGTGTTATTGTAATAGTATATTGTGTTATTGTGATAGTTGATCATGTTATTGTGATAGTTTATCGTGTTATTGTGATAGTTATTGTGATAGTATATTGTGTTATTGTGATAGTTTATCGTGTTAGTTTATCGTGTTATTGTGATAGTATATTGTGATAGTATATTGTGTTATTGTGATAGTATATCGTGTTATTGTGATAGTTTATCATGTTATTGTGACAGTATATTGTGTTATTGTGATAGTATATCGTGTTATTGTAATAGTATATTGTGTTATTGTGATAGTTGATCATGTTATTGTGATAGTGTATCGTGTTATTGTAATAGTATATCATGTTATTGTGATAGTTGATCGTGTATTGTGATAGTTTATCGTGTTATTGTGATAGTTATTGTAATAGTATATCGTGTTATTGTGATAGGTTACGTGATAGTATATTGTGTTATTGTGATAGTTTATCGTGTTATTGTGATAGTCATTGTGATAGTTTTATCGTGTTATTGTGATAGTTATTGTGATAGTGTATCGTGTTATTGTGATAGTGTATCGTGTTATTGTAATAGTATAGTGTTATTGTGATAGTTTATGTGTTATTGTGATAGTTATTGTGATAGTATATTGTGTTATTGTGATAGTTATCGTGTATTGTGATAGTATATTGTGTTATTGTGATAGTTTATCGTGTTATTGTGATAGTTATTGTGATAGTATATTGTGTTAGTTATCGTGTTATTGTGATAGTATATTGTGATAGTATATTGTGTTATTGTGATAGTATATCGTGTTATTGTGATAGTTTATCATGTTATTGTGACAGTATATTGTGTTATTGTGATAGTATATCGTGTTATTGTAATAGTATATTGTGTTATTGTGATAGTTGATCATGTTATTGTGATAGTGTATCGTGTTATTGTGATAGTGTATCGTGTTATTGTAATAGTATATCATGTTATTGTGATAGTTTATCGTGTTATTGTGATAGTTATGTAATAGTATATCGTGTTATTGTGATAGTGTATCGTGATAGTTTATCGTGTTATTGTGATAGTTTATCATGTTATTGTGATAGTTTATCGTGTTATTGTGATAGTTATTGTGATAGTATATTGTGTTATTGTGATAGTTTATCGTGTTAGTTTATCGTGTTATTGTGATAGTAATTGTGATAGTATATTGTGTTATGTGATAGTATATCGTGTTATTGTGATAGTTTATCATGTTATTGTGACAGTATATTGTGTTATTGTGATAGTATATCGTGTTATTGTAATAGTATATTGTGTTATTGTGATAGTTGATCATGTTATTGTGATAGTGTATCGTGTTATTGTAATAGTATATTGTGTTATTGTGATAGTTGATCATGTTATTGTGATAGTGTATCGTGTTATTGTGATAGTGTATCGTGTTATGTAATAGTTATCATGTTATTGTGATAGTTTATCGTGTTATTGTGATAGTTATTGTGATAGTATATTGTGTTATTGTGATAGTTTATCGTGTTAGTTTATCGTGTTATTGTGATAGTATATTGTGATAGTATATTGTGTTATTGTGATAGTATATCGTGTATTGTGATAGTTTATCATGTTTTGTGATAGTATATTGGTTATGTGATAGTTTATCGTGTTATTGTGATAGTTATTGTGATAGTATATTGTGTTATTGTGATAGTATATTGGATGTATATTGTGTTATTGTGATAGTATATCGTGTTATTGTGATAGTTTATCATTATTGTGACAGTATATTGTGTTATTGTGATAGTATATCGTGTTATTGTAATAGTATATTGTGTTATTGTGATAGTTGATCATGTTATTGTGATAGTGTATCGTGTTATTGTAATAGTATATCATGTTATTGTGATAGTTGATCGTGTTATTGTGATAGTTTATCGTGTATTGTGATAGTTATTGTAATAGTATATCGTGTTATGTGATAGTGTATCGTGATAGTATATTGTGTTATTGTGATAGTTTATCGTGTTATTGTGATAGTCATTGTGATAGTTTATCGTGTTATTGTGATAGTTATTGTGATAGTGTATCGTGTTATTGTGATAGTGTATCGTGTTATTGTGATAGTTATGTGATAGTATATTGTGTTATTGTGATAGTTTATCGTGTTATTGTGATAGTCATTGTGATAGTGTATCATGTTATTGTGATAGTTTATCGTGTATTGTGATAGTTATTGTAATAGTATATCGTGTTATTGTGATAGTTTATCGTGTTATTGTGATAGTCATTGTGATAGTGTATCATGTTATTGTGAGAGTGTATCGTGTTATTGTGATAGTTATTGTGATAGTTTATCGTGTTATTGTGATAGTTATTGTGATAGTATATTGTTATTGTGATAGTATATCGTGTTATGTGATAGTATATCGTGTTATTGTAATAGTATATTGTGTTATTGTGATAGTTGATCATGTTATTGTGATAGTGTATTGTGTTATTCTGATAGTATATCATGTTATTGTGATAGTTTATCGTGTTATTGTGATAGTTATTGTGATAGTGTATCATGTTATTGTGATAGTATATTGTGTTATTGTGATAGTTGATCATGTTATTGTGATAGTGTATCGTGTTATTGTGATAGTGTATCGTGTTATTGTAATAGTATATCATGTTATTGTGATAGTTTATCGTGTTATTGTGATAGTTATTGTGATAGTGTATCATGTTATTGTGATAGTATATTGTGTTATTGTGATAGTTGATCATGTTATTGTGATAGTGTATCGTGTTATTGTGATAGTGTATCGTGTTATTGTAATAGTATATCATGTTATTGTGATAGTTTATCGTGTTATTGTGATAGTTATTGTGATAGTGTATCATGTTATTGTGATAGTATATTGTGTTATGTGATAGTTGATCATGTTATTGTGATAGTGTATCGTGTTATTGTGATAGTGTATCGTGTTATTGTAATAGTATATCATGTTATTGTGATAGTTTATCGTGTTATTGTGATAGTTATTGTAATAGTATATCGTGTATTGTGATAGTGTATCGTGATAGTTATCGTGTTATCTTGATAGTTTATCGTGTATTGTGATAGTTATTGTGATAGTATATTGTGTTATTGTGATAGTTTATCGTGTTAGTTTATCGTGTTATTGTGATAGTATATTGTGATAGTATATTGTGTTATTGTGATAGTATATCGTGTTATTGTGATAGTTATCATGTTATTGTGATAGTATATTGTGTTATTGTGATAGTTTATCGTGTTATTGTGATAGTTATTGTGATAGTATATTGTGTTATTTGTGATAGTTTATCGTGTTAGTTTATCGTGTTATTGTGATAGTATATCGTGTTATTGTGATAGTTTATCATGTTATTGTGACAGTATATTGTGTTATTGTGATAGTATATCGTGTATTGTAATAGTATATTGTGTTATTGTGATAGTTGATCATGTTATTGTGATAGTGTATCGTGTTATTGTAATAGTATATCATGTTATTGTGATAGTTGATCGTGTTATTGTGATAGTTTATCGTGTTATTGTGATAGTTATTGTAATAGTATATCGTGTTATTGTGATAGTGTATCGTGATAGTATATTGTGTTATTGTGATAGTTTATCGTGTTATTGTGATAGTCATTGTGATAGTTTATCGTGTTATTGTGATAGTTATTGTGATAGTGTATCGTGTTATTGTGATAGTGTATCGTGTTATTGTAATAGTATATTGTGTTATTGTGATAGTTTATCGTGTTATTGTGATAGTTATTGTGATAGTATATTGTGTTATTGTGATAGTTTATCGTTGTTATTGTGATAGTATTGTGATAGTGTATCGTGTTATTGTGATAGTGTATCGTGTTATTGTGATAGTTATTGTGATAGTATATTGTGTTATTGTGATAGTTTATCGTGTTATTGTGATAGTCATTGTGATAGTGTATCATGTTATTGTGATAGTTATTGTGATAGTATATTGTGTTATTGTGATAGTATATCGTGTTATTGTGATAGTATATCGTGTTATTGTAATAGTATATTGTGTTATTGTGATAGTTGATCATGTTATTGTGATAGTGTATTGTGTTATTCTGATAGTATATCATGTTATTGTGATAGTTTATCGTGTTATTGTGATAGTTATTGTGATAGTGTATCATGTTATTGTGATAGTATATTGTGTTATTGTGATAGTTGATCATGTTATTGTGATAGTGTATCGTGTTATTGTGATAGTATATTGTGTTATTGTGATAGTTTATCGTGTTAGTTTATCGTGTTATTGTGATAGTATATTGTGTTATTGTGATAGTTGATCATGTTATTGTGATAGTGTATCGTGTTATTCTGATAGTATATCATGTTATTGTGATAGTTTATCGTGTATTGTGATAGTTATTGTGATAGTGTATCATGTTATTGTGATAGTATATTGTGTATTGTGATAGTGATCATGTTATTGTGATAGTGTATCGTGTTATTGTGATAGTATATTGTGTTTGTGATAGTTATTGTGATAGTGTATCATGTTATTGTGATAGTTTATCGTGTTATTGTGATAGTTATTGTGATAGTGTATCGTGTTATTGTGATAGTGTATCGTGTTATTGTAATAGTATATTGTGTTATTGTGATAGTTTATCGTGTTATTGTGATAGTTATTGTGATAGTATATTGTGTTATTGTGATAGTTTATCGTGTTATTGTGATAGTTATTGTGATAGTGTATCGTGTTATTGTGATAGTGTATCGTGTTATTGTGATAGTTATTGTGATAGTATATTGTGTTATTGTGATAGTTTATGTGTTATTGTGATAGTCATTGTGATAGTGTATCATGTTATTGTGATAGTTATTGTGATAGTATATTGTGTTATTGTGATAGTATATCGTGTTATTGTGATAGTATATCGTGTTATTGTAATAGTATATTGTGTTATTGTGATAGTTGATCATGTTATTGTGATAGTGTATTGTGTTATTCTGATAGTATATCATGTTATTGTGATAGTTTATCGTGTTATTGTGATAGTTATTGTGATAGTGTATCATGTTATTGTGATAGTATATTGTGTTATTGTGATAGTTGATCATGTTATGTGATAGTGTATCGTGTTATTGTGATAGTATATTGTGTTATTGTGATAGTTTATCGTGTTAGTTTATCGTGTTATTGTGATAGTATATTGTGTTATTGTGATAGTTGATCATGTTATTGTGATAGTGTATCGTGTTATTCTGATAGTATATCATGTTATTGTGATAGTTATCGTGTTATTGTGATAGTTATTGTGATAGTGTATCATGTTATTGTGATAGTATATTGTGGTTATTGTGATAGTTGATCATGTTATTGTGATAGTGTATCGTGTTATTGTGATAGTATATTGTGTTATTGTGATAGTTATTGTGATAGTGTATCATGTTATTGTGATAGTATATTGTGTTATTGTGATAGTTTATCGTGTTAGTTTATCGTGTTATTGTGATAGTATATTGTGTTATTGTGATAGTTGATCATGTTATTGTGATAGTGTATCGTGTTATTGTAATAGTATATCATGTTATTGTGATAGTTGATCGTGTTATTGTGATAGTTTATCGTGTTATTGTGATAGTTATTGTAATAGTATATCGTGTTATTGTGATAGTGTATCGTGATAGTAGATTGTGTTATTGTGATAGTTTATCGTGTTATTGTGATAGTCATTTTGATAGTTTATCGTGTTATTGTGATAGTTATTGTAATAGTATATCGTGTTATTGTGATAGTTTTATCGTGTTATTGTGATAGTCATTGTGATAGTGTATCATGTTTGTGAGAGTGTATCGTGTTATTGTGATAGTTATTGTGATAGTTTATCGTGTTATTGTGATAGTTATTGTGATAGTATATTGTGTTATTGTGATAGTATATCGTGTTATTGTGATAGTATATCGTGTTATTGTAATAGTATATTGTGTTATTGTGATAGTTATCATGTTATTGTGATAGTGTATTGTGTTATTCTGATAGTATATCATGTTATTGTGATAGTTTATCGTGTTATTGTGATAGTTATTGTGATAGTGTATCATGTTATTGTGATAGTATATTGTGTTATTGTGATAGTTGATCATGTTATTGTGATAGTGTATCGTGTTATTGTGATAGTGTATCGTGTTATTGTATAGTATATCATGTTATTGTGATAGTTTATCGTGTTATTGTGATAGTTATTGTAATAGTATATCGTGTTATTGTGATATGTATCGTGATAGTTTATCGTGTTATCTTGATAGTTTATCGTGTTATTGTGATAGTTATTGTGATAGTATATTGTGTTATTGTGATAGTTTATCGTGTTAGTTTATCGTGTTATTGTGATAGTATATTGTGATAGTATTTGTGTTATTGTGATAGTATATCGTGTTATTGTGATAGTTTATCATGTTATTGTGATAGTATATTGTGTTATTGTGATAGTTTATCGTGTTATTGTGATAGTTATTGTGATAGTATATTTTTTTGTGATAGTTTATCGTTTAGTTTATCGTGTTATTGTGATAGTATATTGTGATAGTATATTGTGTTATTGTGATAGTATTCGTGTTATTGTGATAGTTTATCATGTTATTGTGACAGTATATTGTGTTATTGTGATAGTATATCGTGTTATTGTAATAGTATATTGTGTTATTGTGATAGTTGATCATGTTATTGTGATAGTGTATCGTGTTATTGTAATAGTATATCATGTTATTGTGATAGTTGATCGTGTTATTGTGATAGTTTATCGTGTTATTGTGATAGTTTATTGTAATAGTATATCGTGTTATTGTGATAGTGTATCGTGATAGTATATTGTGTTATTGTGATAGTTTATCGTGTTATTGTGATAGTCATTGTGATAGTTTATCGTGTTATTGTGATAGTTATTGTGATAGTGTATCGTGTTATTGTGATAGTGTATCGTGTTATTGTAATAGTATATTGTGTTATTGTGATAGTTTATCGTGTTATTGTGATAGTTATTGTGATAGTATATTGTGTTTATTGTGATAGTTTATCGTGTTATTGTGATAGTATATTGTGTTATTGTGATAGTTTATCGTGTTATTGTGATAGTTATTGTGATAGTATATTGTGTTATTGTGATAGTTTATCGTGTTAGTTTATCGTGTTATTGTGATAGTATTTGTGATAGTATATTGTGTTATTGTGATAGTATATCGTGTTATTGTGATAGTTTATCATGTATTGTGACAGTATATTGTGTTATTGTGATAGTATATCGTGTTATTGTAATAGTATATTGTGTTATTGTGATAGTTGATCATGTTTTGTGATAGTGTATTTGTTATTGTGATAGTGTATCGTGTTATTGTAATAGTATATCATGTTATTGTGATAGTTTATCGTGTTATTGTGATAGTTATTGTAATAGTATATCGTGTTATTGTGATAGTGTATCGTGATAGTTTATCGTGTTATTGTGATAGTTTATCGTGTTATTGTGATAGTATATTGTGTTATAGTGTAAGTTATCGTTTTATTGTGATAGTTATTGTGATAGTATATTGTGTTATGTGATAGTTTATCGTGTTAGTTTATCGTGTTATTGTGATAGTATATTGTGTTATTGTGATAGTATATCGTGTTATTGTAATAGTATATTGTGTTATTGTGATAGTTGATCATGTTATTGTGATAGTGTATCATGTTATTGTAATAGTATATCATGTTATTGTGATAGTTGATCGTGTTATTGTGATAGTTTATCGTGTTATTGTAATAGTATATTGTGTTATTGTGATAGTTGATCATGTTATTGTGATAGTGTATCGTGTTATTGTAATAGTATATCATGTTATTGTGATAGTTGATCGTGTTATTGTGATAGTTTATCGTGTTATTGTGATAGTTATTGTAATAGTATATCGTGTTATTGTAATAGTATATTGTTTATTGTGATAGTTGACATGTTATTGTGATAGTGTATCGTGTTATTGTAATAGTATATCATGTTATTGTGATAGTTGATCGTGTTATCGTGATAGTATATTGTGTTATTGTGATAGTTTATCGTGTTATTGTGATAGTCATTGTGATAGTTTATCGTGTTATTGTGATAGTTATTGTGATAGTGTATCGTGTTATTGTGATAGTGTATCGTGTTATTGTGATAGTTATTGTGATAGTATATTGTGTTATTGTGATAGTTTATCGTGTTATTGTGATAGTCATTGTGATAGTGTATCATGTTATTGTGATAGTTTATCGTGTTATTGTGATAGTTATTGTAATAGTATATCGTGTTATTGTGATAGTTTATCGTGTTATTGTGATAGTCATTGTGATAGTGTATCATGTTATTGTGAGAGTGTATCGTGTTTATTGTGATAGTTATTGTGATAGTTTATCGTGTTATTGTGATAGTTATTGTGATAGTATATTGTGTTATTGTGATAGTATATCGTGTTATTGTGATAGTATATCGTGTTATTGTAATAGTATATTGTGTTATTGTGATAGTTGATCATGTTTTGTGATAGTGTATTGTGTTATTCTGATAGTATATCATGTTATTGTGATAGTTTATCGTGTTTATTGTGATAGTTATTGTGATAGTGTATCATGTTATTGTGATAGTATATTGTGTTATTGTGATAGTTGATCATGTTATTGTGATAGTGTATCGTGTTATTGTGATAGTGTATCGTGTTATTGTAATAGTATATCATGTTATTGTGATAGTTTATCGTGTTATTGTGATAGTTATTGTAATAGTATATCGTGTTATTGTGATAGTGTATTGTGATAGTATATTGTGTTATTGTAATAGTATATCGTGTTATGTGATAGTTATTGTGATAGTATATCGTGTTATTGTAATAGTATATTGTGTTATTGTGATAGTTGATCATGTTATTGTGATAGTGTATCATGTTATTGTAATAGTATATCATGTTATTGTGATAGTTGATCGTGTTATTGTGATAGTTTATCGTGTTATTGTGATAGTTATTGTAATAGTATATCGTGTTATTGTGATAGTGTATCGTGATAGTATATTGTGTTATTGTGATAGTTTATCGTGTTATTGTGATAGTCATTGTGATAGTTTATCGTGTTATTGTGATAGTTTGTGATAGTGTATCGTGTTATTGTGATAGTGTATCGTGTTATTGTGATAGTTATTGTGATAGTGTATCGTGTTATTGTGATAGTTATTGTGATAGTATATTGTGTTATTGTGATAGTTTATCGTGTTATTGTGATAGTTATTGTAATAGTATATCGTGTTATTGTGATAGTTTATCGTGTTATTGTGATAGTGTATCATGTTATTGTGAGAGTGTATCGTGTTATTGTGATAGTTATTGTGATAGTTTATCGTGTTATTGTGATAGTTATTGTGATAGTATATTGTGTTATTGTGATAGTATATCGTGTTATTGTGATAGTATATCGTGTTATTGTAATAGTATATTGTGTATTGTGATAGTTGATCATGTTATTGTGAGTGTATTGTGTTATTGTGATAGTATATCATGTTTGTGATAGTTTATCGTGTTATTGTGATAGTTATTGTGATAGTGTATCATGTTATTGTGATAGTATATTGTGTTTTGTGATAGTTTATCATGTTATTGTAATAGTATATCATGTTATTGTAATTGTGATAGTTTATCGTGTTATTGTGATAGTTATTGTGATAGTGTATCATGTTATTGTGATAGTGTATCATGTTATTGTGATAGTATATTGTGTGTATTGTGATAGTGATCATGTTATTGTGATAGTGTATTGTGTTATTGTGATAGTATATCGTGTTATTGTAATAGTATATCGTGTTATTGTGATAGTGTATTGTGTTAATGTAATTGTGATAGTTTATCGTGTTATTGTGATAGTCATTGTGATAGTGTATCAAGTTATTGTGATAGTTTATCGTGTTATTGTGATAGTTATTGTAATAGTATATCGTGTTATTGTGATAGTTATCGTGTTATTGTGATAGTCATTGTGATAGTGTATCATGTTATTGTGAGAGTGTATCGTGTTATTGTGATAGTTATTGTGATAGTTTATCGTGTTATTGTGATAGTTATTGTGATAGTATATTGTGTTATTGTGATAGTATATCGTGTTATTGTGATAGTATCGTGTTATTGTAATAGTATATTGTGTTATTGTGATAGTTGATCATGTTATTGTGATAGTGTATTGTGTTATTGTGATAGTATATCATGTTATTGTGATAGTTTATCGTGTTATTGTGATAGTTATTGTGATAGTGAATCATGTTATTGTGATAGTGTATCATGTTATTGTGATGTTATTGTGATAGTGTATCATGTTATTGTGATAGTGTATCATGTTATTGTAATAGTATCATGTTATAGTGCTGGTTTCCCTCACCTCCTCCTCCAGAGTGCAGAGATGCTGGGGGGCGGGGGCTGTCTCTCACAGTCCTGCACGGTGTCGGGCAGCGGGACGCCGCTGGTCTCCGCCAGCAGGAGACACAGAGCGCTGCCTATGATTGGTCCGCTGCTGTACACCACCATGGCAGCCAATGAGATCGTTCCGTTTGGGGTGGGCGGGGACGGGGAGTTCGCCAGGCAACTGAGCCGGAAACACAGATTCACCAGAGACACACATCGCTGCCTGGGAGGAAGACAGGAAGACATCGATTATACATTTAGTGTGTCTTTGTAGTCCTTTTGTTTCTCTTTGTAGTCTCTTTGTAGTCCTTTAGTGTGTCTTTGTAGTCCTTTAGTGTCTCTCTGTAGTCCTTCAGTGTCTCTTTGTAGTCCTTTAGTGTGTCTTTGTAGTCCTTCAGTGTCTCTTTGTAGTCCTTTAGTGTCTCTTTGTAGTCATTCTGTCTCTTTGTAGTCCTTTAGAGTCTCTTTGTGTACCTGACCACGGTGGGGAAGAGCTCGATGCTGTACAGGATGGAGATGAAGAACGCTGCGAGGATGCAAAGTTTCCCGAGCAGAGCCAGACTCATCACCAGCACCGGAGCACCTGCACACACACACACACATGCACACACACACGCACACACACACACACACACATTACCTGTTACCCGAGTACTGACTGTATGCTGACGATACCCTCCTGTACATCGTTCTTTCTACACCACGTTGTTCTTTCTGATCCTCACCGTTGTATCTGGACAGCAGCAGCGACAGGAAGCAGGACGCTCCGCTCAGGAACAGAGCGAGCATGATTGGCCGCCGCCCCAGACGGACCAATGGGACGAGCAGGCAGGGGGCTTCTGATAGACCAGAGAAGAACTGGGCCGAGTAAACGCCGACGCCGAACGAGCTGATGTTCATGCAGATCCCGTAGTACGTCAGCGCCGACGCAGCACTGCAGAACACAGCTTTCACTTAACATTTGTTCAAATACATTCATATGTGTATATATTTAAATACCTCAGGTAGCTCATGATGAACAGCCGCAGCAGCACGGTGCGGTTACTGATGTCACCGGGGGTGTGGCCTCCTGGTGTTGGCTCCTCCCCCGCCTCGCTGGCTTTCTGCAGGTCAGACCACGACGAGTCTAACAGCTACACACACACAGTTAGTATCAGTTAACGATGTGTGTGTGTGTGTCTGAAAGAGTGTTTGTTTACCAGGTCCAGACACTGTTTATCTGCAGGGCTGTTGCTACGGTAACGCTCCAGAACGTCCATCCTCCTTTTCAACAACAACCAGCGCGGAGACTCTGGGATCCACCTGGAAAACAGAGGAATAATTAAAACACTTAAAGAACTGAACGGACAGCCGGACAGGTGTGTTTACCTACAGGTAGAGTGGCAGACAGAGGATCTGAGGCAGCGACAGCGACAGGTGGAGCTGCGTCCAGGTGAGGCTCATCCAGGCCAGAGGAGCCCCCCCCATCGTGCCCAGAGAGAAGCAGAAGGGCAGGAAGGCTGGAGGCCAGAGACGAGAGGAGGGGAGAGACCACTCTACAGCTAACAGAACACAGCTAACGTTAGCCTATACAGCACAGTCACATGACTTCACGTCACCACCGCTAAGCTAAAGGTGGCTAATGTTGGGCTGTAAAGGAACTACAGCACAGTCACATGACTTCACGTCACCACCGCTAAGCTAAAGGTGGCTAATGTTGGGCTATAAAGGAACTACAGCACGGTCACATGACTTCACGTCACCACCGCTAAGCTAAAGGTGGCTAATGTTGGGCTATAAAGGAACTACAGCACGGTCACATGACTTCACGTCACCACCACTAAGCTAAAGGAGGCTAATGTTGGGCTATAAAGGAACTACAGCACGGTCACATGACTTCACGTCACCACCGCTAAGCTAAAGGAGGCTAATGTTGGGCTATAAAGGAACTACAGCACGGTCACATGACTTACTCACCACCGCTAAGCTAAAGGTGGCTAATGTTGGGCTATAAAGGAACTACAGCACGGTCACATGACTTCACGTCACCACCGCTAAGCTAAAGGTGGCTAACATCGGGCTATAAAGGAACTACAGGTCGATGTTCTTTCCTCTTCCGCCCCCTCAGCTTGTTTACTTCTGACAAAAGACTAAATTCCTCAGGATGTGAGGAACCCAGACTGGGGTCCAGCAGAGGTCAGAGGTCGCCTCATTAGCCCGGTCAGCAGGACTGTATCTGAACACGTGTTCGTAATCAGCTGTGAGCCCCGCCGCGGTCCAATCAGCATCAGCTCTAACGAGGGGGGGTTAAGGAGCTGCTGTTACCCAGGCTGAAGGAGCAGATGTTGATGCAGCAGCAGCAGACACCCGTCACACAGCGGACAGCGAGGAAGACGATTGGCTGAGGGAACACCGCGGGAACCAGGCCGCAGAAAGCGTGTAAACACACACACACCAGCAGCACCGGGCGCTTACCGTACCTACACACACACACACACACACACACACACACACACACACACACACACACACACACACACAAATAGATTCAAGGCCTTTATTGTCATTTGTACATAGCTACAGTGTAGATATGTCAATGTTCTTAATGTGTTTCCACTCAGTGTGTGTGTGTGTGTGTGTGTGTGTGTGTGTGTGTGTGTGTGTGTGTGTGTGTGTGTGTGTGTGTGTGTGTGTGTGTGTGTGTGTGTGTGTGTGTGTGTGTGTGTGTGTGTGTGTTTACCTGTCAGAGAGGGCTCCCCCCACCAGAGAGCCCAGCAGCAGCCCCACCATGAAGAGCGTCTGACCGTACGCCAGCAGGTCTGTCCAATCACACACTGACTGACACACACACACACACACACACCACACACACACACAGATAAATTCATAAAGACAGACTGTTACCCCCCCAAAAAAGGTAATTTTAGGCTCAGGTCACGGCTTTGTGGATTTCTGGTCCACAGGAAGTCCTCCTCCAACAGAGCAACATGAACATAAATAGGACATAAAACAAATACAACAGATAAAATAGTGCAAGAAGAGTCTGTATACAAGTGAATGGAGAGCGTTGTGTAGTGTTTTGAAGGACGGGGCGCTCCTCATCTACTTTAGGTAAATCAGGGTCATCGCGGGACCGTTTGTTAAAGATCTTTAAACACAGCTCAGGTGTAACTTGCTCTGTAGCTGGGATTTAAGACACAGGTCCTCTGAGCTCTGATGGGATGTTTTCTTAATCAGCAGACAGAGTGTTGAAATGAACAACTCCGTGTTGCTCATTAACTCTTGAGTGTTAATCTGTACAGTGACCTGTTAGGTAAGGCTCTGCGACACAGTCATCGTTATTCAATCTTAAAAACACACAAGTATACTTTTAAAAAAAGAGTTTTTTTAGAGGAACTCTCCAGCACTCACGTCTGTTTTCCCGCTTTCTGTGCCGGCCTCCGATTGGTTGACCTCAGTGCCGTTGCCATGGGGACAGGTCTCGGCGACGATGGCGGCCGTGAAAATGTCGAGGAAGAAGAGGAAGGAGTTGAAGAAGAAGACGAGGGAGAGGCGGCAGTAAAGAGAGATCTGCAGAGGGGACATCCTGCGATCAGGGCTACAAAAACAAGTCCAACATGTCAGGAGAGAGCCATGCTGCTGCCATTCCTCCAGGAGAGTGTGAGTGTGAGTGTGGGTTTGAGTGTGTGTGTGTGTGGGTTTGAGTGTGTGTGTGTGTGTGTGTGTGTGTGTGGGTTTGAGTGTGTGTGTGTGTGAGAACAGCTGCTCCTGTCAGCCACACACACTTCAAACTCAAAGTGAAGTTTCAGCTTGAGGTTCAGTCCCCGCCCACTTCTCCTTATAAGGAAGTGGAGGTCTGTCAGTGACAGGATTTACCCCGATTAGTAAAGTTAAAGGTGGGGTAGGTAAGTTTGAGAAACCGGCTGGAGATACACTTGTTGTTATATTCCATGGAATGCTCTTAACATCCTGATAGCAATGAATATCTGAAGTGCTTTGACAAAAATCCATAAATAAATATCATCAGTGGAAGCTGTAGTACTGTAAAAAGCACGACCAATCATCTGAGCCGGCCCGGCTAAAATAACTGGATGGCCTACCTGCCTGTCAGCCTTCCATCTGTGCACAAACTTATCTCGTGCCCTCATTGGTCATGTGTGCGTTCGTGTGTGTTGGAGGAGGGGCTCTGTAAGGAAGTGGAAGATTTTCTCCGGTTGTGTATTTTCAAATTCTAGCGATCTCGAGCCGGTTTCTCAAACTTACCTACCCTACCTTTAATTCAGTAAACATAAATAAGTTTCTAACCCATTATAATGCTTTTTTGTAAAGGTATATTCAGGATAGCATGGTTGTACAAATATTTGTAATAAGACAGAAAGCAGATCTAGTTTTAGAGTACATTTATTTGATAAACACCTTAATATTGCAGGTTTCACATGTACAGAAAAGAGTTAGCTTCAGTCTCCTGGAACAACATATTATGCAATTTTATTAAAACAAATGACATGAAAATAATAATAAGGCACATTAAATTGATTATTAATATATAAACACACAAATACTTAATAACACTGACCAAACTCTGAACTTTAACATATGTTATGAAGGTTTTAAATGCATGAATTTCCAGTGAGAAAAAGGTAAATATTAGAGATTTAAATGTAGTAAAAGACTACATTTGAAGACAACATGAAAACACTATAATATACCTTTACTCATTATTACCAGTTATTACTGAAGACAACCTCCCATTGAACCTCTGTTAGCATTAGCTGTTAGCCATGTTATTTAGCCAAGCAAAGTAGCCACCAGCTGCTAACAGCTAACTGCTAAGAGCTATCTCACCACACACACACACACACACACACACACACACACACACAAACACACACACACACACACACACACTGTTAATGATACACACACACACACACAGTCTTTCCCCACCCACCTGGCTGATACATTAAACATCTGGTTGGCCATAATGACACACTCTTTCTCTGTCATGGATCCAATCCTAGTTCCTCCTGACTCTCATGTCAAGCTGACCTGTTCTTGTTGGCAACGAGAACAGTTTTCTAAGTATTTCACTCAACAAATCACAACACACTGACTTTGTCCAAGAGGGAGTACACTTCCAGGAATAAGGATTCCACATCACTAACAGCTAACAGTAACAGTTAACAGCTTACAGTTAACAGTTAACAGCTAACAGTTAACAGCTAACAGTTAACAGCTACAGCTAACAGTTAACAGTTAAACAGCTTACAGTTAACAGCTAACAGTTAACAGCTTACAGCTACAGTTAACAGTAACAGTTACAGTTAACAGTTTACAGCTTACAGTTACAGTTTACAGCTAACAGTTAACAGCTAACAGTTAACAGCTTACAGTTAACAGCTAACAGTTACAGTTACAGCTTACAGTTTACAGTTTACAGCTAACAGTTAACAGCTAACAGTTAACAGCTTACAGTTAACAGCTAACAGCTAACAGTTTACAGCTACAGTTACAGTTACAGTTACAGATAACAGTAACAGCTAACAGTAACAGTTTACAGTTTACAGTTACAGCTACAGCTAACAGTTAACAGCTAACAGCTAACAGTTTACAGTTTACAGTTTACAGTTACAGCTTACAGCTAACAGTAACAGCTAACAGTTAACAGCTAACAGTTAACAGCTAACAGCTAACAGTTACAGTTTACAGTTTACAGTTACAGCTTACAGCTAACAGTTAACAGCTAACAGCTAACAGTTTACAGTTACAGCTTACAGCTAACAGTTAACAGCTAACAGTTAACAGCTAACAGTTAACAGCTACAGCTTACAGTTACAGTTTACAGCTAACAGTTAACAGCTACAGTTAACAGCTTACAGTTAACAGCTAACAGCTAACAGTTTACAGTTTACAGTTTACGTTACAGCTAACAGTTAACAGCTAACAGTTAACAGCTTACAGCTAACAGCTTACAGCTAACAGTTTACAGCTTACAGCTAACAGTCAGCTTACAGTTAACAGTTACAGCTTACAGCTTACAGCTAACAGCTAACAGTTAACAGTTAACAGCTAACAGCTAACAGTTAACAGCTTACAGCTAACAGTTAATAGCTTACTGCTAAGAGCTAACAGCTTGGGGCTAACAGCTACCTTGCTCTTCTGCTGACTTGCAATTTGTTAATGATTTACGTAAAATATATTTAAAATGCAACTAAGTAATAGTGCACACGACATAATAATACAATATACTAATACAGATACATTTGTGCATATTTATGCAGGTGTGTTTGTTGTTTAATAGTTGCGTCGTAAATAGGTAAACTTTTGGTTTCACACAGGACACATCGCTCTCTTGGTCCGGTTTGTTTGCTGACAGAAATGTATTTGTGACGTCATAAAATATGTTTTCCTCGAGAACATATACATAAAAATACAGTACCGCTGTATGCTAACATATGCTAACATGTGCCAGGCTCAGTGTATTAAGTCGTCCAGGTCGTCCACATTAGGAAGGATCTCCACACCAGGCCACAGAAGGAACTACAGGTCCGTGCTCAGGGGACTCCATGTCCCATCATGCTTTGCTCCTCTGGACCTCGCTCACCACGGTGGACAGAGAGGAGGACGGAGTGGAGTAAACGGCCGCCATGTTCTGCAGACCGAGCATCAAACAGCGCCAGCTCAGACGTAGCGCCTTCCCCACGTTCGATGGGAAGATAAAGATTAGTTAAAATAATCAAGATTCAGCACTATTTAATAACAATAATATATATTCAGACATGATCCCCTGAGGATGGATCCTAAAGAAATCAGAGAAATGTCAGCTTTTTACCAACATATTTAATTTAAATAAAATCATTTATTATTATTTTATACATCAATTATTATATTTATATATAATTTATTTTTTATTTTTACACAATGTGATATGTATTTATTTTATTGTATAGTTATTCAAACTATTATGTATTTATTTGTTGTTTTATTAATATCATTAGATATCATTTTACAAACTATTTTATTCTATATTTGATTTATAATTTAATTCATAATTACTTCTGCTATATATTATATTTAAATACATTTTCAGCTGGATTTTTTTGTTTAAATTCATGTTCCCCAGAGGATGAATCCTAAAGAATCTTTTATGTTTTTTATTTATTTGTGTTTTATCAAATATTTTCTAAGTTAGTGTACTTATACTTGTGAGTACACGGTGGTATGTCAGAGGTCTGGTGTTATCTGTCAGACTGACGCGTCGTCCTGAGGGTCAAAGGTCCAACAAAAGTTCTGAGTTACAGGGTGTTTCTCAATGTCGAGGAAGGATGCTCAGAGCCACTGTTTCAAGGATGCTATGTCATCGAGTGCCGCCGAAGGACTGTTCCAATGTCCAGGATCCTTGGAATTCTACGAGGCCGGTCCTTCTTGGAGAAATTTCGAGGCTGCACATGTGTAGACCACGGTCTTAAAATCCCCACAATGCTTTGCGCACGGACCAATTTCCAAATCTTTCGCGGAAATCACGCTCCATTTAAGGCGGGGCCTCGCATATGACGCACGCCTGCACACCTGTTAGCCTGTTAGCTTGTTAGCCTGTTCCACCATTCTTCGTTTCCGAGGCTAGGAAGGATTCTTGCCTCGCTTCTGAAGGACCTGACTCAGAAGACATGTGCTACCAAGGACATTGAGAAACACCCTCTGTTCACCAGCTGGAGTTAAAATCAAACAGGACGTTAATCACCTATTTTAAATTATGTAAACAAACGCAGAACTTTACTTTTGGTGTTTTTATTTAATGTTTTTTGTCAGATTTAAACAGTTATTATTTTTCAGCATTTTTTATTATATTAAATATTTACATGATATATTTTTAAATGAAGGGTTAAATGATTTATATTAACTGTAATATGTTCCTGTCAGGGCTCAGCTTATATTTATATTTATTTACTGTATTTTTTGTAAAGTTTATTTCATTTTTATATTTTAATTATGATATATGTTTATTTATATTCAATCTATATTTAAATATCTGCTTTACTTCTGATATTTTTAATAAATGTTCCTTTAACAGAAGCTGAAATGTTTCCATGGTTTTCTGTTTTGAATTAAATTCTAAATTACTTTATTTTTAAATTATTGTATATTTATTTTTATTTCCACAAAACAGCCATAAAACATTAAAAACTATTTTCCTTGATGTTTTTATTGACCACCACATTATGATTGAATCAGGTCAAAGGTCATGGTGTTTCCTACCTTCTGATCTTCTTGTACCTCTTGGTCTTCCTCCTCTTCTCTCCTCCTTCCTCTCCTCTCCTCCTGTGTTTCCTCCTCTTCCTCCTCTTCCTCCTCGATCAGAGGCTCGTATCTGTCGGGCAGGACGGAGAAACAAACTTCTTTAGACGTCTGCTTCTTCTTGGTTTCTGTCGGAGCAGCAGCTTCTTCCTCCTGATCCTGAGCTCCATCTTCCTCTTCTCCTTCTCCTTCTCCTCTCCTTCCTCCTCTCCTCTCTCCTTCTCCTCTCTTCTCCTCGTGTCAGCAGGAGGACTTTGCTCTGAGGAGGAGTCAGGCCTTATTACAGCCTGCAGACAGGAAGTGCACTAAAGCAGGCTTAGGAGAGGAATGTGTATCACCTGATCGGCTACAGGTATTTCAACCAGAGGAACTGTTCATATTGTCTGTTATAGTTGTGTTGTTAGAGAGGTGTTGTCACCTGAGCAGCAGCTGGAGTTTGATCTCCTCACGCTGTTTGTTTTACAGAATCAACACTGAGCCTCAGAGTCACAAGAAACTCAGGCGCCGTTTACACGAGGAGAAAACTGCTTGTATCTGCATAGTTTCTCGTGCGTATAGCCCTATTATTTACACGAGGCCGATAGAAACGACCCACAAACGATAACGGGTCCAAGGTGGATAGATTTGCAAACGAAACACTCTGGGGGGTCAAACGAGTCCGTGTAATCGCCTCTATACGAATATTTCCTGAAAAGATAGCGATAGCCCCGCCTCTCCTCTCCCACCTCCCCACCTCTCTGCTCACTGCTGTAGCAACTATCAAAAATAGCTGTGTTCATTAAACGCACAAGGGGTTCTTGAATGAAATAATATTATAAAAGGCAAACCAGAATTGTTAACGCCCAATATACTCCTTAAACAAATAAACAGAGTCAGATTTCATGCATTGATCCATTATTGACAAAGGAGCATCTCACCCGGGTTTGTAGAATATCTCTCTTTCTGAGCGCGTCCTCTCCACGGAGACATGCTTCTTGGTCGGTGGATGCAATATCCACAGATTCGGTTTCTTTCAGTTAACTTCCCCGTTGCATTTATCCATATGCTGAGGAAATGACTATATCCCGCTGAATACAGCAATCTCCACACACACTTCCTCCTGTCAGTAGCTACTGCTAGCGCTACTGCTACTGACCATGCTACAGATATTAGTGCACATACAGCTCCTCTACCACAACCATCAGCAACAAGTGGGACATGGAGAACTACATGAACTACATGTTGCTAAATACACCGCGGAGAATAGACAGAAGGGTAGCCATGGCAACATTGCGGAGGGGCTGCTTCGGCTCTCTTCACTGCTTTTGGTGTATTTTGGCGGAAGTTACAGCGCCACTTACAGTCCCAGCATATGTACTACAGAGTTTCCAGCGGTCTGTTTGAACAGACACGTTAAATGAAACGAATGCATGTGAACGGAAGACTTTTTGAATACGCATACTGTGCATAAACGCAAACGTTCCCGTGTGAGGGGGCCTCGTGTGAGCGGGGCTCAGAGTCACAGGAAGCTCAGAGTCACAGGAAGCTCAGAGTCACAGGAAACTCAGAGTCACAGGAAGCTCAGAGTCACATCAGCCACGACTCAGGATCAGCCACGACTCAGATCAGCCAGGACTCAGGATCAGCCATGACTCAGGATCAGCCAGGACTCAGGATCAGCCAGGACTCAGGATCGCCACGACACTCAGGATCAGCCAGGACTCAGGATCAGCCACGCTCGAAGTCCAGGACTCAGGATCAGCCACGACTCAGGATCAGCCAGACTCAGGATCAGCCACGACTCAGGATCAGCCGACTCAGGGTCAGCCACGACTCAGGATCAGCCAGGACTCAGGATCAGCCAGGACTCAGGATCAGCCACGACTCAGGATCAGCCAGGACTCAGGATCAGCCAGGACTCAGGATCAGCCACGACTCAGGATCAGCCACGACTCAGGATCAGCCAGGACTCAGGATCAGCCACGACTCAGGATCAGCCGACTCAGGATCAGCCAGGACTCAGGATCAGCCAGGACTCAGGATCAGCCAGGACTCAGGATCAGCCAGGACTCAGGATCAGCCACGACTCAGGATCAGCCAGGACTCATGATCAGCCAGGACTCAGGATCAGTTCACGACTCAGGATCAGCCACGACTCAGGATCAGCCAGGACTCAGGATCAGCCACGACTCAGGATCAGCCAGGACTCAGGATCAGCCACGACTCAGGATCAGCCACGACTCAGGTCAGCCGGACTCAGGATCAGCCAGGACTCAGGATCAGCCAGGACTCAGGATCAGCCACGACTCAGGATCAGCCAGGACTCAGGATCAGCCACGACTCGAAGTCCAGGACTCAGGATCAGCCAGGACTCAGGATCAGCCAGGACTCAGGATCAGCCAGGACTCAGGATCAGCCACGACTCAGGATCAGCCAGGACTCAGGATCAGCCAGGACTCAGGATCAGTCACGACTCAGGATCAGCCACGACTCAGGATCAGCCAGGACTCAGGATCAGCCACGACTCAGGATCAGCCAGGACTCAGGATCAGCCACGACTCAGGATCAGCCACGACTCAGGATCAGCCGACTCAGGATCAGCCAGGACTCAGGATCAGCCAGGACTCAGGATCAGCCAGGACTCGAAGTCCAGGACTCAGGATCAGCCACGACTCAGGATCAGCCACGACTCAGGATCAGCCACGACTCAGGATCAGCCACGAACTCAGGATCAGCCAGGACTCAGGATCAGCCACGACTCAGGATCAGCCACGACTCAGGATCAGCCACGACTCAGGATCCCGGCGTAGACACCAAAAATAAATGTGGGGAAGCTGTGTTATTGGGAACATGAGAGTACACAGGTACAGACAGAGAGAAGGAAGAAGTAAGGTGTCCCCGACAGTCTAAGCCTATAGCAGCTAAACTAGGGCTGAATCTAATCAGCCCTAACTATAAGCTTTATCAAAAAGGAAGGTCTTAAGCGCACTCTTAAAAACAGATAGGGTGTCGCCGCCCGAACACAAACTGGAAGCTGGTTCCACAAAAGTGGAGCTTGATAAGAAAAGGCTCTGGCTCCCATTGTACTTTAGAGACTCTAGGAACAACCAACAACCCTGCATTCTAGGAACGCAATGCCCTAGTTACGTACAAGCATTATTCATAGTTTTATATATTTCCACTCTTACTAAACGCAGGTGTTTCTTATTAATTAACAGAATTATTATTTATTTCTACTTTAAGCAGATTATTTAAAGCATCGATAGTTAAGGTTACAACATATAATGTGTTAAATTGATTAAAATATGAATTAAAAAAAGGGAATATATTATCGTTATGGACATTTAATATAATATTATTTAATATAATAATATTTTA
Source organism: Trematomus loennbergii (assembly GCA_012861695.1). NCBI lineage: Eukaryota > Metazoa > Chordata > Actinopteri > Perciformes > Nototheniidae > Trematomus > Trematomus loennbergii. Next base: position 52,920 of record JAAOOA010001186.1, on the reverse strand, counting down.
TGAAATGTACAGTGAATATATGTTTAATATAATATTTAAAATAATTTACATTTAATATAATAATCTGTATATATGATTAATTTAATCAATGTATAAATAGAAATACATGTAATATAATATTTAAAGTAATTTACTCTTAATTCAATATACATTTAAATTATATATTATAATAATTCTTTAATGGTAATTTTATTTGATTAAAGCTGACAAAATAAGTCACAGTTTTAAACAGTTAGATTAGTTTACTCTAAAACATTAAAATTAACCTGAAAACCATAGATTTTAATGTCAATACTCACATGTTAATTAGTATTTAGTATGTGTTATATTAGCAGTTGTTTTCTATAAATAAACCTGAGCTCTAAATATATAATATTTAAATAAACTGCTGCATTTTGTAAATGTAATGTTCATTAAAGCAACGCAGGAACAGCACGGAGCCTTTTGAGTGTGGGACCGAGGTCAGAGGCGATCAAGTTACTTCCCCTTCAGAATAAAAGCACAGCCGCTTTAAAGTCACTGCGTTTTCTCTCTGTGGAACGGTCGTATCTTTTATTTTGAAGTTTGAAAGCGGATGTTGTTTGTGTTCTCCGGTGCTCGTCTTCGCTTCAGGTCAAAGTCTGTCCTTTACATTTATTTGAATTGTACTCATTAAACTGTTAATTAAAGGCTGTTAGTTAAAGATTAAGTTATTAAAGGTTAACGTTGCTTTGTGTGGAAACAGAGGAGCTAACGGAGGAGCTAATGCTATCACACAGAGAGGCTAAACTGTCGTTATTGTTATTAAAATGTGATAATATCAAATGGGTTTTTATTATTACATGTATTCTCTCTGACTTCACATCCATATCACTGATGCTAGAAATTAGGTTAAAATCAGATAAATATTGTTTTATTTTGAGAACCGTAAGACAGTTCTTTGTTAGCTTTAATAACATTTATTTGGATTTTATTTTTTTTATTTCAAGGTCAAAAATACAAAGAAAAGTGTTTTTAGGTGAAGTCAATCTTAACTGTTTAAAGCCTGTTTTGATATCTTTAAATAATTACAGACATGGTTATATAAATGTGGAAACAAAAGCTAGTTGTTATGATTATGTATGAGGTATTAACCTTAATAAAGATCACCAGAATATGTTATATAAAAATTACCTGAAAATATATAAGATATACACAAATATATATATAATACATTTATAACATCTCTGTGTGTTTGTTAGTAAAGTTCTACTTAAATACACTAGAATCTGATTGAAACGTCTCTATATGTATGATGATGTTCTCAGATGGCGGACGGAGAGGATCTGTGATGTCGGCCGTCAGGAGGTTGCTGCCTCTTCTGGGCGGGGCCTCCCGGAGCAGCTCCTCCCTCATTGGCTCCTCCCTGGTTGGCTCCTCCTCCTCCATCATTGGCTCCTCCTCCCTGATAGACTCCTCCTCCGCCCTGTTAGGCTCCTCCTCCCCAGGCCTGGTTCTGCTCTCCCTCTCCACAGATGTGTTCCAGAACTTGGCTCTGGAGGAGTGGATCGACGCCCACCTGGACCTGCAGAAGCTCCGCCTCCTGCTGCTGTGGAGGAACCGCCCCTCTGTTGTGATAGGACGGCACCAGAACCCCTGGATGGAGGCGGACCTTCCCGTGATGAGGCGAGCGGGGGTGCCTCTGGCTCGGAGACGCAGCGGGGGCGGCGCGGTTTACCACGATCTGGGGAACCTGAACGCAACGTTCTTCAGCTCCAAGCAGGCGTATGATAGGCGGAGGAATCTGAAGGTGGTGACAGACGCTCTGAAGAGGCTCCGCCCACAACTGGACATCAGAGCCACGGAGCGGCTGGACATCGTGCTCAACGGACACCTCAAGATCTCAGGTGAGTTTTATTCATATTATTATTTGAGTATGTTATTCTATATGTTCCCTCGCTGGAGGAGCTCAGGTCAGAAGGATGTCATCTCTGTAGCTGCTGAGCGTCTGAGGATCACAGCTCTGAATCTTCGGAGCGCGGGGATAATTATATTAAGAAACTGTGATGAGTAAATATCTAAAGTATCCCTCTGTGAGACAGGAAGTGCGTCTCGTCTCAGCAGGAAGTCGTCATACCACCACCTGACTCTACTGCACTCGGCCGATCGAGCCTCTCTCTCCTCGATGCTCCGCCCCTCCTGTGCTGGTATCCATAGCAACGCCACGCCCAGCGTCCGCTCACCTGTCGCTAACCTGAGTGACCACGCCCCCTCGCTGAAGTGGGAGGAGCTTATGGAGGCGCTGCAGGTGCAGTTCAACACAGGTGAGAGAGAGAGAGAGGGCGCCCTCTGGTGGACAGCTGCTCACACTGCAGTCACGTTTGTTAAAATAATAATATAATATAAATAAAATAAACAAATGACAAATACTGTGTAAATTAAAACATATATAGATAAATACATATTGGGAAAATTCTAAAATCACAATAAATAACAACCAACAGTAGAAAACAATTCACAAGATTTTAAGATTTTTTAATAAATAAAAAATGAAATAGAAACTAATCTTTATTGTTTTTCTCCCCAGAGTTCGGCCTCAGCGCCGCGCCCTCGCTCGTGGACCCGTCCGACGACTCGGCGTTCCCCGGCGTGCTGGCGGCGGCGGAGGATCTGCGCGGCTGGGACTGGACGTTCGGGAAGACGCCGAAGTTCAGCGTTCAGACGAGTCTGCCTGGGGGGGGTCACCTGAGCCTGCAGGTGGTCAGCGGACGGATGGAAGACGTGGAGCTGAGCCTCCTGGAGGACTGGATCCCAGAGAGGCTGATCGGAGCGATGAGAGATGCGCTCAGCGGGGAGAGGTTCTGCAGAAAGCATGCGGCCGCAGCGCTGAATGCACGCCTGCTGCAGGGGGGGGGGGTGCAGCACAGAGTGAAGGTCCTCTGTGACGACATCATCAACGCATTGGGATGAAACACGAGAACTGATCATGGTGCAGGAAATACATTCTCAATAAATCTTATTTTTTATTTATCAAAGTCAACGTTATTGTCTTTCAGTTTGTGTGCAGATAAAAATACTGTTTCCCACTTTCCTGAATACAAAGACAGATATATAAATATGTATCACATGACACTCGTTAGTCGCTCAATACTTTGGGGTGAAGTGTCTCAGGGACACAACGACATGCAGTGGGGTTTGAACCTGAGACCCCCTGATCGCACAAGTCCACTGCGCCACACGCCTCCCATGTATAAACCTATATATACACATTTCTACTATTTCAACAATTAGACAGTTTATACATCCGAACAGTCAGGAAACCGAGGAAAGTCTTCCATCTGATTGATTTGATATATTTCTATTGATCACAGGTGATCACACTACAATATAACATCGTATGCACGAGTGGGAATTGAACCGGCAGCCTTGGAGACGTGCACTAAAGGCAGCACCGGTCTGGATATCACGGGACCTTTCTGACATTTTGTATGACCTAAGATTAAAGGAAAAATATCTGAAAGTTTAATGAAATGAAGGAAATTCTGTTTAAAAACACGTTTTCTGGGTTTTTTATTATTTATAATTAAAAAAATTAAATTAAATGTTTGAATAAAATAAATATTTAAAGTTTTTATGAAACGTCCCGACTTTTATTATTATCTACGATTAAGATAAATAAATGTATAAACACAAATAAATAAAAATGTGTTTTTTTAAAGTCAAAAAGTGACTCTTACATGTAAACCAGAGCCATATAATAGATAATAATTATAATTAATAATAATTCTATCTATATGGCGCTTCATTTTTCCCCACTTTCTATTCTTAATAATAATTGTAATAAATGTTTTTAATGTAAAATAAAAACAATATAACTATTTTTAATTTAATTTATTAAAGGGCCTTTTTTTTAATAATTAATCTCTATTAATTATTTATTACTAATTAAAGTAATTTTGTTGTTTTTTATTATATATTTTATTCTGGGTCTAAATTAAAGCGTGACGCTCAGCAGACGGCTCATGTCGCAGCACGCATGCGCAGTGAACCCCTCTGTGCCATGCTGCTGAGCGGATCTCTGCCTCAGAAGAGAGGTATCACTCCGCCGATTCTCCAGGGACTACATTCCATCAGATTGTCTGTAGTAATTGTAGAAAGGGTTTAAATAAAGAATAAAACTCATTCTAAAAACACTAAAATGGAAGAAAATATGTAAAATAATTTTTAAAAAATGTTTTATATAAGTGTTTACATTTTTGTGATTTTTGGGACAATAAATATAATTTAATTAAAATGTGTCTTTGTGCTGTGCAGGTCTTTGTGCTGTGCAGGTGTTTGTGCTGTGCAGGTCTTTGTGCTATGCAGATGTTTGTGCTGTGCAGGTCTTTGTGCTATGCAGGTCTTTGTGCTATGCAGGTCTTTGTGCTATGCAGGTCTTTGGGTTCACTCCCATGTTGATAAGAGAATTAGAAACTTGCGAAAATATGACTTTAAGTTGCATTTAAAATGTATTTGGGATGAATGTTTTAAAAGGATTTCATTTTCTGGACAATAAATGAAATACAGATTTGACTATTTAATGGAAGGACAGCATTAAGATTCATTTATTAAATTAATTATTATTAATACTTTTTTATCATTGATTGTTATTTTTAATATTCTTCTTCTTATTATTTAATTTTAATTCAAATGTACTTAATTACAAGTCATATATATATTATTTTATTGTAATTTTGTATATATTTGCTGTTAATGGTCATTTTAAATCTGTATTTTATTGTATATTTTTTATATTTTATAACTAATCATCCGTCTCTCTAATGGTCCTTGTTTCTATGGTAACGGCAGCGCATTCTCTGCTCTCTCTGGTCCCGGAAGAATCCGCGGAGTGAGACCTCTGCTGCGGCCCAATCAAGAGACGATCTTTGTGACAGTGTGTGTGTGAATCCGTCGTTGAACGACAGAGAACCGGAGAGCAACCGGAGCACCGGAGCAGAAGCACAATGGGGAAAAAACAGAAGAAGTCCGGAGAGGACAGGTAACGATTTGACGGTCTCACAGACACCTGACAGCGGACAGGACTGTTAGCATTGCGTTAGCTTAGCTGCTAACCGCGAGAGCGCCTGTTCAACAGCGAGTGGAAAGCTACATGCTACGCTACATGCTAACAGGCGGTACAATGAGGGGGAGCTAAGATGCTAAGCTAACTGTTAGCATGTCTATCTCTTATCACAATGTGACATTTATTTAAGCCTTTTTTAAAACACTCTTACAACTCCTTCAGATAAATGACACACAACACACATACATATACTATACATATTAATGCTCTCTCTCTCACACACACACACACACACACAAACCACACACACGTCAACATATAGATAGAAATATGCTTTATTTATCCCAACTGTTTAAACTATTGTCCCAGTAGCTGTGTGTAACAGTCTGATGTAACACCTGTTAGCTTCTCCACAGGTAAATCATCCCAGGTAACCCCCTGTGAAAACACTCTGTTAGCAACACATGTCCTGCTTTAGTAACCTTGAACAAAGGAGAGAAAGTGGTTACAATGAGCTGTAAAAGCTGCAACAGTGAGGAAGTACCGGTAGTTGTGGAATGTGTCTCTGTTGTGGTGGAGAAAATACTAAATAAAGCTGTACAGCAGGAATAAGAGTAAAGAGTAAAGAGTAAGGGGCACGGGGGCTGAAATAAAGGGTCGAGAGAGAGAGAGACCACCGAGTCGGCAGCTTTTTGTTCACATTGTTCACAGAGACTGAGGGAGGAAGAGGAGGAACTATATATTCAGTTCATTTTAAAGAGTCTCTCCTGCTGATGTTCAGGTGTATATCAGTATGTAGTGTCTCTACTTTAAGAGTCCTCTCCTGCTGATGTTCAGGTGTATATCAGTATGTAGTGTCTCTACTTTAAAGAGTCCTCTCCTGCTGATGTTCAGGTGTATATCAGGATGTAGTGTCTCTACTTTAAAGAGTCCTCTCCTGCTGATGTTCAGGTGTATATCAGTATGTAGTGTCTCTACTTTAAAGAGTCCTCCTCCGCTGATGTTCAGGTGTATATCAGTATGTAGTGTCTCTACTTTAAAGAGTCCTCTCCTGCTGATGTTCAGGTGTATATCAGTATGTAGTGTCTCTACTTTAAAGAGTCCTCTCCTGCTGATGTTCAGGTGTATATCAGTATGTAGTGTCTCTACTTTAAAGAGTCCTCTCCTGCTGATGTTCAGGTGTATATCAGTATGTAGTGTCTCTACTTTAAAGAGTCCTCTCCTGCTGATGTTCAGGTGTATATCAGTATGTAGTGTCTCTACTTTAAAGAGTCCTCTCCTGCTGATGTTCAGGTGTATATCAGTATGTAGTGTCTCTACTTTAAAGAGTCCTCTCCTGCTGATGTTCAGGTGTATATCAGTATGTAGTGTCTCTACTTTAAAGAGTCCTCTCCTGCTGATGTTCAGGTGTATATCAGTATGTAGTGTCTCTACTTTAAAGAGTCCTCTCCTGCTGATGTTCAGGTGTATATCAGTATGTAGTGTCTCTACTTTAAAGAGTCCTCTCCTGCTGATGTTCAGGTGTATATCAGTATGTAGTGTCTCTACTTTAAAGAGTCCTCTCCTGCTGATGTTCAGGTGTATATCAGTATGTAGTGTCTCTACTTTAAAGAGTCCTCTCCTGCTGATGTACAGGTGTATATCAGTATGTAGTGTCTCTACTTTAAAGAGTCCTCTCCTGCTGATGTTCAGGTGTATATCAGTATGTAGTGTCTCTACTTTAAAGAGTCCTCTCCTGCTGATGTTCAGGTGTATATCAGTATGTAGTGTCTCTACTTTAAAGAGTCCTCTCCTGCTGATGTTCAGGTGTATATCAGTATGTAGTGTCTCTACTTTAAAGAGTCCTCTCCTGCTGATGTTCAGGTGTATATCAGTATGTAGTGTCTCTACTTTAAAGAGTCCTCTCCTGCTGATGTTCAGGTGTATATCAGTATGTAGTGTCTCTACTTTAAAGAGTCCTCTCCTGCTGATGTTCAGGTGTATATCAGTATGCAGTGTCTCTACTTTAAAGAGTCCTCTCCTGCTGATGTTCAGGTGTATATCAGTGTGTAGTGTCTCTACTTTAAAGAGTCCTCTCCTGCTGATGTTCAGGTGTATATCAGTATGCAGTGTCTCTACTTTAAAGAGTCCTCTCCTGCTGATGTTCAGCTGTATATCAGTATGTAGTGTCTCTACTTTAAAAGTCCTCTCCTGCTGATGTTCAGGTGTATATCAGTATGTAGTGTCTCTACTTTAAAGAGTCCTCTCCTGCTGATGTTCAGGTGTATATCAGTATGTAGTGTCTCTACTTTAAAGAGTCCTCTCCTGCTGATGTTCAGGTGTATATCAGTATGTAGTGTCTCTACTTTAAAGAGTCCTCTCCTGCTGATGTTCAGGTGTATATCAGTATGTAGTGTCTCTACTTTAAAGAGTCCTCTCCTGCTGATGTTCAGGTGTATATCAGTATGTAGTGTCTCTACTTTAAAGAGTCCTCTCCTGCTGATGTTCAGGTGTATATCAGTATGTAGTGTCTCTACTTTAAAGAGTCCTCTCCTGCTGATGTTCAGGTGTATATCAGTATGTAGTGTCTCTACTTTAAAGAGTCCTCTCCTGCTGATGTTCAGGTGTATATCAGTATGTAGTGTCTCTACTTTAAAGAGTCCTCTCCCGCTGATGTTCAGGTGTATATCAGTATGTAGTGTCTCTACTTTAAAGAGTCCTCTCCTGCTGATGTTCAGGTGTATATCAGTATGTAGTGTCTCTACTTTAAAGAGTCCTCTCCTGCTGATGTTCAGGTGTATATCAGTATGTAGTGTCTCTACTTTAAAGAGTCCTCTCCTGCTGATGTTCAGGTGTATATCAGTATGTAGTGTCTCTACTTTAAAGAGTCCTCTCCTGCTGATGTTCAGGTGTATATCAGTATGTAGTGTCTCTACTTTAAAGAGTCCTCTCCTGCTGATGTTCAGGTGTATATCAGTGTGTAGTTCTCTACTTTAAAGAGTCCTCTCCTGCTGATGTTCAGGTGTATATCAGTATGTAGTGTCTCTACTTTAAAGAGTCCTCTCCTGCTGATGTTCAGGTGTATATCATAGTAGTGTCTCTACTTTAAAGAGTCCTCTCCTGCTGATGTTCAGGTGTATATCAGTATGTAGTGTCTCTACTTTAAAGAGTCCTCTCCTGCTGATGTTCAGTGTTATATCAGTATGTAGTGTCTCTACTTTAAAGAGTCCTCTCCTGCTGATGTTCAGGTGTATATCAGTATTAGTGTCTCTACTTTAAAGAGTCCTCTCTGCATCTTCTTCTGTAGTGCCAAAAGATGACGGCGTGATCTCGATGCTCTCGCTGCGAGATCGAAGGAGCCGGCGCCTCCAAAGAGCCAAAAGGGAAGAAGAGAAGAAAGGAGTGAAGAAGGAGGACTACGAGTGAGCCGCCATCTTTAATCCTCCTCCTCCTTGTTGTTGTTGTTGTTGTTGTTGTTGTTGTTGACCCTACCTGCTGTGTGGTGCTCCTGCAGTGAGGAGGAGATCCTGAAGGAGCTGGAGGAGTTATCTCTGGAGACTCACGGAGGGAAGCAAAGGTAAGCTGTGAAACCCCCTGTTTGTTTGATTGTTTGTTTACATTGTTTACCTGTTGTTGTTGTTGTCTTTATCCAGGCGGAGGCAGCGGAGGAAGCGGAGGAGGCGGAGCCTCCCAAAGCAGAGAAGAAGAAGACGAGGAAGGGGAAGAAAGGAGGCGCTGAGGAAGATGAGGAGGAGGAAGAGAAGAAGGTACATGTGAATGATATAGTGTAGGAGCACCTACAGGCTGATTCAGTGAGAACAGCACCATCTACAGGCCTGGCATATGTACTACAGCGTCTCCAGGGCTTTCTAACGCAATGTCCGTGGCTGTCTCCTCCTGATTGGTGGAGTTGGCCCAATAGCCGTAGCGCCACCGTCCTGACGTCAGGACAGTGTTCAAATCTGGATCAGTTTTAATCAGATCCGTTGCAGCCCCTTTTTTAGAGATTTGGGTATGGAGGAAAATAGAGAGGGTTTGTTTTCTGACACTTGGTGAGTTCCCTGGAACACCGGGGACACATATTCATGTAGACAAGACGTACACAAGTGCATTTTGCATGATAGGTCCCCTTTAAGGTAAAACTAAAAAGTTCAATTTATTTCCTGGTAAAGAAAGAGGAGGTTGTTGTTGTTGTTTTCCTCTCTGCTGAGCGCCAGAGGCGGTGCTTCACGTAGTTACAGGCTGACTGTTGATTTTTATCTCATTCGATAGTTCAGAACATTTTACACGTTTTTTACATTTATGCTTTTCTTTCAGAATTTCTGAGTGTTTAGGAATTTAAATATTCTTCATCTCATTTCTCCTCTTCAGGCTCCTCCTCCTCTTCAGGCTCCTCCTCTTCAGGCTCCTCCTCTTCAGGCTCCTCCTCCTGCTGCTCCCTCCGACTCTGATGAGGACATCTCTCGCTTCAAAACCAAAAAACAAACGTCTGTTTCTGAAGAAGACGTGAAGACAGGAGGAGGAGGAGGAGGAGAGGAGGAGGAGGAGGAAAGAGGATGAGGTCTGATGATGATGAAGAGGAGGAGCCGTCCTCCAGGAGGGACAGAAGAAGAAGAAACAAAGGCAAAGCGATGAAGGTGGACAGTGATGAAGAGGAGGACCAGGAGGAAGACGGAGGATCCAAGATGAAGACGGCGGCTCAGAAGAAGGCGGAGAAGAAGGAGCGCGACAAGAAAAGAAGGAGGAGGAGAGGATGAAAGGATGAAGATGAAGGAGAAGGAGAAGGAGAAGGAAGGCAGCGTGGAGCCCAAGAAGGAGCCAGAAGCCCCGCCCCCTCAGGAGGCTGCTCCAATCGCAGAGGCCGAGGAGCAGGAGGAGGCGGAGCCTATGGGAGAGGTGAACGGACAGGAAGGAGGGATTTACGATAAAGATAATTATATACAAATAAATAAAAAGTCTCTTTTTAGTAATGATTATTATTTATTTAATTTTTCCACATTTTGAAAATGTAAATTCTTCTTCATTTATTTACAAATAATAATTATTTTCACTTTTTCTATTTCCTTTGATTTAATATTATTTACAGGTTATTATTATTATTATTATGTATTACTGTTTTTCATGGCTCACCTTTGACTCTAAATTCATGTTTCTTTATGGCTCATCATCTTCATCATCTTCATCATCATCAGAGGAGGAGACGGAGGGCGACAAAAAGAAGAAAGACAAGAAGAAGAAGAAGGGGGAGAAGGAGAAGGAGGAGAAGAAGAAGGGACCCGCAAAGCCACAGTGAAGGCCATGCAGGAGGCGCTGGCCCAGATGAAAGAGGTGCAGGGCATTCTGGGTAATGTATCAGAGTGCTTGTTGTTGTTGTGGTGTTTATTATAACTGTTGTTGTTTACAGGAGGAGGAGACGGCCAGGAAGGAGGAGGAGGAGCGAGTTCTGAGGATGGAGGAGATGGAGAAGCAGAGGGAGGAGCAGGTGAGCAAGTCTCTCAAGAGTTCTTCATTTCTCACTTAAGATATTTAGATATGTTTTTAATTTTGAACAGAACAAATATATAAAACATAAACTCATATATTTATAATATTTCAGGAGCGTTTGGATCAGGAGCGGAAAGACAAGAAGAAGCTGAAGGAGAAGGAGAGGAAGGAGCGTCTGAAGAAAGAAGGGAAGCTCCTCACGAAAGCTCAGAAAGATGCTCGAGCTCGAGCTGAAGCTACACTGAAGCTACTGCAAGCACAGGGTGAGGCTACGTTAGCTTAGCATCAACACTGAAGCTACTGCAGGCACAGGGTGAGGCTACGTTAGCTTAGCATCAACACTGAAGCTACACTGAAGCTACTGCAAGCACAGGGTGAGGCTACGTTAGCTTAGCATCAACACTGAAGCTACTGCAGGCACAGGGTGAGGCTACGTTAGCTTAGCATCAACACTGAAGCTACACTGAAGCTACTGCAAGCACAGGGTGAGGCTACGTTAGCTTAGCATCAACACTGAAGCTACACTGAAGCTACTGCAAGCACAGGGTGAGGCTATGTTAGCTTAGCATCAACACTGAAGCTACACTGAAGCTACTGCAGGCACAGGGAGGCTACGTTAGCTTAGCATCAACACTGAAGCTACACTGAAGCAACTGCAGGCACAGGGTGAGGCTACGTTAGCTTAGCATCTACACTGAAGCTACTGCAGGCACAGGGTGAGGCTACGTTAGCTTAGCATCAAAACTGAAGCTACACTGAAGCTACTGCAGGCACAGGGTGAGGCTACGTTAGCTTAGCATCAACACTGAAGCTACACTGAAGCTACTGCAGGCACAGGGTGAGGCTACGTTAGCTTAGCATCACACTGAAGCTACTGCAGGCACAGGGTGAGGCTACGTTAGCTTAGCATCAACACTGAAGCTACTGCAAGCACAGGGTGAGGCTACGTTAGCTTAGCATCAACACTGAAGCTACACTGAAGCTACTGCAAGCACAGGTGAGGCTACGTTAGCTTAGCATCAACACTGAAGCTACACTGAAGCTACTGCAAGAACAGGGTGAGGCTACGTTAGCTTAGCATCAACACTGAAGCTACACTGAAGCTACTGCAGGCACAGGGTGAGGCTACGTTAGCTTAGCATCAACACTGAAGCTACACTGAAGCTACTGCAGGCACAGGGGTGAGGCTACTTAGCTTAGCATCAACACTGAAGCTACTGCAGGCACAGGGTGAGGCTACGTTAGCTTAGCATCAACACTGAAGCTACTGCAGGCACAGGGTGAGGCTACGTTAGCTTAGCATCTACACTGAAGCTACTGCAGGCACAGGTGAGGCTACGTTAGCTTAGCATCAACACTGAAGCTACACTGAAGCTACTGCAGGCACAGGGTGAGGCTACGTTAGCTTAGCATCAACACTGAAGCTACACTGAAGCTACTGCAAGCACAGGGTGAAGCTACGTTAGCTAGCATCAACACTGAAGCTACACTGAAGCTACTGCAAGCACAGGGTGAGGCTACGTTAGCTTAGCATCAACACTGAAGCTACACTGAAGCTACTGCAAGAACAGGGTGAGGCTACGTTAGCTTAGCATCAACACTGAAGCTACACTGAAGCTACTGCAGGCACAGGGTGAGGCTACGTTAGCTTAGCATCAACACTGAAGCTACTGCAGGCACAGGGTGAGGCTACGTTGCTTTAGCATCAACACTGAAGCTACTGCAGGCACAGGGTGAGGCTACGTTAGCTTAGCATCTACACTGAAGCTACTGCAGGCACAGGGTGAGGCTACGTTAGCTTAGCATCAACACTGAAGCTACTGCAAGCACAGGGTGAGGCTGCGTTAGCTTAGCATCAACACTGAAGCTACTGCAAGCACAGGGTGAGGCTATGTTAGCTTAGCATCAACACTGAAGCTACATGAAGCTACTGCAGCACAGGGTGAGGCTACGTTAGCTTAGCATCAACACTGAAGCTACACTGAAGCTACTGCAAGCACAGGGTGAGGCTACGTTAGCTTAGCATCAACACTGAAGCTACACTGAAGCTACTGCAAGCACAGGGTGAGGCTACGTTAGCTTAGCATCAACACTGAAGCTACACTGAAGCTACTGCAAGAACAGGGTGAGGCTACGTTAGCTTAGCATCAACACTGAAGCTACACTGAAGCTACTGCAGGCACAGGGTGAGGCTACGTTAGCTTAGCATCAACACTGAAGCTACACTGAAGCTACTGCAAGCACAGGGTGAGGCTACGTTAGCTTAGCATCAACACTGAAGCTACACTGAAGCTACTGCAAGCACAGGGTGAGGCTACGTTAGCTTAGCATCAACACTGAAGCTACTGCAAGAACAGGGTGAGGCTACGTTAGCTTAGCATCAACACTGAAGCTACACTGAAGCTACTGCAAGAACAGGGTGAGGCTACGTTAGCTTAGCATCAACACTGAAGCTACTGCAGGCACAGGGTGAGGCTACGTTAGCTTAGCATCAACACTGAAGCTACTGCAGGCACAGGGTGAGGCTACGTTAGCTTAGCATCTACACTGAAGCTACTGCAGCACAGGGTGAGGCTACGTTAGCTTAGCATCAACACTGAAGCTACTGCAAGCACGGGTGAGGCTGCGTTAGCTTAGCATCAACACTGAAGCTACTGCAAGCACAGGGTGAGGCTATGTTAGCTTAGCATCAACACTGAAGCTACACTGAAGCTACTGCAGGCACAGGGTGAGGCTACGTTAGCTTAGCATCAACACTGAAGCTACACTGAAGCTACTGCAAGCACAGGGTGAGGCTACGTTAGCTTAGCATCAACACTGAAGCTACACTGAAGCTACTGCAAGCACAGGGTGAGGCTACGTTAGCTTAGCATCAACACTGAAGCTACTGCAGGCACAGGGTGAGGCTACGTTAGCTTAGCATCAACACTGAAGCTACTGCAGGCACAGGGTGAGGCTACGTTAGCTTAGCATCTACACTGAAGCTACTGCAGGCACAGGGTGAGGCTACGTTAGCTTAGCATCAACACTGAAGCTACTGCAAGCACAGGGTGAGGCTGCGTTAGCTTAGCATCAACACTGAAGCTACTGCAGCACAGGGTGAGGCTATGTTAGCTTAGCATCAACACTGAAGCTACACTGAAGCTACTGCAGGCACAGGGTGAGGCTACGTTAGCTTAGCATCAACACTGAAGCTACACTGAAGCTACTGCAAGCACAGGGTGAGGCTACGTTAGCTTAGCATCAACACTGAAGCTACTGCAAGCACAGGGTGAGGCTACGTTAGTTTAGCATCAACACTGAAGCTACTGCAAGCACAGGGTGAGGCTATGTTAGCTTAGCATCAACACTGAAGCTACACTGAAGCTACTGCAAGCACAGGGTGAGGCTACGTTAGCTTAGCATCAACACTGAAGCTACTGCAAGCACAGGGTGAGGCTATGTTAGCTTAGCATCAACACTGAAGCTACACTGAAGCTACTGCAGGCACAGGGTGAGGCTACGTTAGCTTAGCATCAACACTGAAGCTACACTGAAGCTACTGCAAGCACAGGGTGAGGCTACGTTAGCTTAGCATCAACACTGAAGCTACTGCAAGCACAGGGTGAGGCTACGTTAGCTTAGCATCAACACTGAAGCTACACTGAAGCTACACTGATGCTACTGCAAGCACAGGGTGAGGCTACGTTAGCTTAGCATCAACACTGAAGCTACTGCAAGCACAGGGTGAGGCTACGTTAGTTTAGCATCAACACTGAAGCTACTGCAAGCACAGGGTGAGGCTATGTTAGCTTAGCATCAACACTGAAGCTACACTGAAGCTACTGCAAGCACAGGGTGAGGCTACGTTAGCTTAGCATCAACACTGAAGCTACACTGAAGCTACTGCAGGCACAGGGTGAGTCTGCGTTAGCTTAGCATCAACACTGAAGCTACTGCAAGCACAGGGTGAGGCTACGTTAGCTTAGCATCAACACTGAAGCTGCTGCAGGGTGAGGCTATGTTAGCTTAGCATCAACACTGAAGCTACACTGAAGCTACTACAAGCACAGGGTGAGGCTACGTTAGCTTAGCATCAACACTGAAGCTACTGCAAGCACAGGGTGAGGCTATGTTAGCTTAGCATCAACACTGAAGCTACACTGAAGCTACTGCAGGCACAGGGTGAGTCTGCGTTAGCTTAGCATCAACACTGAAGCTGCTGCAGGGTGAGGCTATGTTAGCTTAGCATCAAGAGACTGGAAACTCTCTTTCTGCTGATACACATCTTGTATCTTATGGGATGTTAGTCATACACCAGTATTACTTTATATTTCCACATGTTTCATTTATTTATGTTTCGTTCCCATGCCGTTGATCGCTTAATTATTCTTTCATGTTTTCCAGGAATTGAAGTTCCGACCCGAGACGACTCGCTGCCGAAGAAGAAGCCGGTCTACGGAGACAAGAGGAAGAAGAAGGAGAAGGAGAAGCCCGCGCTCCAGACTCCAGAAGGTATCACTATATTATTATTATTCACTTCACGCTTAGTTCCTACATGTGAGTGTTTCCCTCGTCCATGTTATTATTTATAGCCCTTGGGCAGCGACACACATAACATGCAGCACGAACCCCTCATAATAATAGCTTGCATTATATAGCGCCTTTCAGGGAACCAATGCCTTTCACACTAACAGATCGAAAGGTACCAACGCTGCTCCTTTAAATGTGTCTTTATAAAAGGAGCAGAAACCCTGAAAATATCAGTTTCATTTACCGTTAAACCCTGTCTCTTTCCCCCTCTCTTTCCCCGTCTCTTTCCCCCTCTCTTTCCCCCTCTCTTTCCCCCTCTCTTTCCCCGTCTCTTTCCCCCTCTCTTTCCCCTCTCTTTCCCCTCTCTTTCCCCGTTTCAGAACCATCGGCGATGGCCTCGCCGGTCCCAGAGACACCTGAACCGGCTGCCGTTGTGACGGAGGTGGAGAAGCCGGCCGCAGTGCCCCCCCCACCTGGTGAGATCAGAACCAGGTTAATTAGATATAATAATCAATAATATAAATACTGATATTTATTTGTGGTTGTGTGTGTGTGTGCGCCCGCGCAGAGGTGAAGCCAGACGCTGCTGTGGACGACTGGAGGCCATCGTCACGGACGAGGAGAAAGGTGCCTCTTTTTATCCATTACCTCCCTCACTTTACTCGATACGGGAACATACGGATCTGTTGGTGCACAAACTATTTTAGGATCAAAGTTAAACTAAACTTGCATTTTCTTGAAGAATAATCACTTTTTAAGCGTAATGTTGGCTATTTTTCCTGATGGAAGCGTTCGTCACACATGTTGTGTTCAAGGACCGTTGGAAAGATAACAACTCAACAATTAATTCAGTTTTTCAGTCTCTGATAAAAAGAGTCATTTTGTGGGATGTTTTTTAAATGAAAGTCCTGCTTTCATTTTTAATTTTAAGGTTATTTTTGTCTATTTTTCCTGATGGAAGCGTTCCTCACACATGTTTGTGTTCAAGGGCCGTCGGAAAGTAGCAACTCCTATAACATTTAGAGTTTTTACAGGTTGGGATGAAAAGGTGATTTTATTGATCTTTCCTTCTGTCAGAGTTAAAGAAAGTCCACATCGAGGTGAAGGAGGACGCTGCTCCTCAGCCTGCAGGCAGCGAGGAGGAGAGGAGGCGGACGATGAGGAGGAAGACGAAGAGGAAGAGGAGAGCGAGGAGGAGGCGAGAAAAAGGAGGCCACGCCCACAGCTCCTGCTCCTCATCTTCATCACGGAAGAAGAGGAAGGAGAGCGAGAGCAGCAGCAGCGACGATGATGATGGGGGACGAAGGAGGAGCTACTCTACGACAGAGCGAAGAGGAGGATAGAGGTGAGGAAGAGGATAATGATGAAGAGGAGGATGAAGAAGATGTCTCTGACTCTCCTGTTTGTTACAGAACGTCGAGCAGAGAACATAAAGAACATCGATCTGGACCGCCTCAGATCTCCAGTGGTCTGCGTCCTGGGACACGTGGACACGGGGAAGACCAAGATCCTGGACAAGGTGTGTGTCCACTGATACCACTTCAAACATTCCATATAGTCCTCTATCTAACTGTGTGTGTGTGGTGTGTGTGTTGTGTGTGTGTAGCTGCGTAACACTAACGTTCAGGACGGAGAGGCAGGAGGCATCACTCAGCAGATCGGAGCCACCAACGTTCCCTTGGAAACCATCGAGGAG
This sequence comes from Trematomus loennbergii, assembly GCA_012861695.1. Lineage (NCBI taxonomy): Eukaryota > Metazoa > Chordata > Actinopteri > Perciformes > Nototheniidae > Trematomus > Trematomus loennbergii. The sequence goes on along the minus strand of JAAOOA010001186.1, from coordinate 36,229 downwards.
CAGACCAGGATGGTGAAGAACGTACGGGAACTACAAAACTTTATTAAATTTATAATAATATTAACTTGTTATTACATCATGTTAATCTGTGTGTGTGGTGTGTGTGTGTGTGTGTGTGTGTGTGTGTGTGTGTGTGTGTGTGTGTGCAGTTTAACAAAGCAGACCTGAGGATCCCCGGCATGCTGATCATCGACACACCTGGCCACGAGTCCTTCAGGTAACACACACACACACACACAATATTTTGGATTTATTGACTTTTTTCTGAGACTCTTATGAAACTGTTTGTGTGTCCTCTCCGTCTCTCACCTGTCTCTCACCTGTCTGTCTCTCTCTCTCTCCGTCTCTCATCACCTGTCCTCTCTCTCTCTCTCTCTCCGTCTCTCACCTGTCTCTCTCTCTCTCTCTCTCTCTGTCTCTCACCTGTCTCTCTCTCTCTCTCTCTCTCTCTCTCTCCGTCTCTCACCTGTCTCTCTCTCTCTCTCGTCCGTTCTCACCTGTCTCTCTCTCTCTCTCTCTCTCCATCTCTCACCTGTCTCTCTCTCTCTCTCTCCGTCTCTCTCTCTCTCTCCATCTCTCACCTGTCTCTCTCTCTCTCTCTCTCCGTCTCTCACCTTCTCTCTCTCTCTCTCTCTCTCCGTCTCTCACCTGTCTCTCTCTCTCTCTCTCTCTCTGTCTCTCACCTGTCTCTCTCTCTCTCTCTCTCTGTCTCTCACCGTCTCTCTCTCTCTCTCTCTCTCTCTCTCTCCGTCTCTCACCTGTCTCTTCTCTCTCTCTCTCTCCGTCTCTCACCTGTCTCTCTCTCTCTCACCTGTCTCCCTCTCACCTGTCTCCCTCTCACCTGTCTCCCCCCCCCCCCCTCTCTCTCTCCACCTGTCTCCCTCTCACCTGTCCCTCTCTCTCTCACCTGTCTCCCTCTCACCTGTCTCCCCACCCCCCCCCTCTCTCTCTCCCACCTGTCTCCCTCTCACCTGTCTCTCTCTCTCTCTCCGTCTCTCACCTCTCTCTCTCTCTCTCTCTCCCTCTCTCTCTCTCCCACCTGTCTCCCTCTCACCTGTCTCTCTCTCTCTCTCTCTCTCTCTCTCTGTCTCTCACCTGTCTCTCTCTCTCTCTCCGTCTCTCACCTCTCTCTCTCTCTCTCTCTCCCTCTCTCTCTCTCACCTGTCTCCCTCTCACCTGTCTCCCTCTCACCTGTCTCCCCCCCCCTCTCCCTCTCTGCAGTAACCTGAGGAACCGAGGCAGTTCTCTGTGTGATATAGCCATCCTGGTGGTGGACATCATGCACGGTCTGGAGCCTCAGACTCTGGAGTCCATCAACCTTCTGAAGGAGAAGAAGTGCCCCTTCATCGTGGCCCTCAACAAGGTCAGACCCTCCTCTTCCTCCTCCTCTTCTACTGTATTGACTGAAAAAGAGGGTCTGACGATAGTTGGAGCAACAACCCAGCGATGTAGAAGCTGATGAGAAGAGTCTCTGATGTGACGATTAGACGACACATTTGAACACAATGTGTTATCTTTATTTTCAAATAAAATTATTTTCTTTATAAAAACAAGATTTGCTCTTTTTCAAAAAGAGTCTTGAAACAGAGGGGTGGTCTTATAATCGGGTCAACCGGTACTTCCTGTTGACTGTTGTTGTTTGTCGTCTCAGGTGGACCGTCTGTACGGCTGGAAGCGCAGCCCGGAGACGGACGTGGTGGTCACGCTGAAGAAGCAGAAGAAGAACACCAAGGACGAGTTCGACGAGAGAGTGAAGGCCGTCATCGTGGAGTTCGCCCAGCAGTGTCAATCATCCCTCTGTCCACCAATCACAGCACTGCCTTTCCTTTAGGGGCGGGTCTACAGATTCATATTATTATATTATATTATATGATTCATTTAAACGAGAAACACTTAGTCTTCAGTGAAGGTACTTTAAAGGGGACCTATCATGCAAAATGCACTTGTGTACGTCTTTTCTACATGAATATGTGTCCCCGGTGTTCCAGGAACTCACCAAGTGTCAGAAAACACAACCCTCTCTCTTTTCCTCCATACCCAAATCTCTAAAAACGGGGCTGATACAGATTTGAAATTGTTCTGACGTCAGAACGGGGAGCTCCGCCCATATGGGCAAACTCTCCACCCATCAGGGCCACGGCCATTGCCGCTGGAGACGCTGTAGTACATATGCCAGGCCTGTAGGTGGCGCTGTAGTCTGCCACAAAAGCAGCGAAGAAGACTTCTCACAGAATCAGCTCCTGCAAAAACAGAGCGAAATGAGGCATGGCTAAAATGCATGATCTGTTTGGTATTTTGAAAAAAAGACTTCACAGACATGTTTTCTATAGGTATGGCCCTACAATATATTATTCAAATATAGCATGATAGGTCCACTTTAATAAACATAACCGCAAAAAAACGTCATATTCTATCCACGTGCATATAGACTTCTTGCACTATTTAGTATTTGTGTATGTTATTAATATGTTGCATTGTGGGAGGAGCTCCGGTCAGAAGGCATTTCTACCCTGCAGCTTAGAGCATCTGATGATAACACCTTTGACTCTTTAGAATAACATTTAAACATAGATAAACATTAACGCTGATGTTTTGCAGGGTCTGAACGCGGCACTGTTCTTCGAGAACAAAGACCCCCGGACCTTCGTGTCTCTGGTGCCCACCTCGGCCCACAGCGGGGACGGCATGGGGAACCTGATCGCTCTATTGGTCGAGCTCACTCAGACCATGCTAGCTAAACGGCTAGCTCACTGCGACGAGCTGAGGGCGCAGGTCATGGAGGTGAGACGCTCTTATTCTGAAACTCTGGGGAGGAGAGAGGCTCTTATTCTGAAAATCTGGGCATATAAAGATAGGCTCTTATTGTGAAACTCTGGGAGGAGAGAGGCTCTTATTCTGAAAATCTGGGGATATAAAGATAGGCTCTTATTGTGAAACTCTGGGGGTGAGAGGGACTCTTATTCTGAAAATCTGGGGATATAAAGATAGGCTCTTATTCTGAAACTCTGGGAGGAGAGCAGCTCTTATTCTGAAACTGGGATATAAAGAGACTCTTATTCTGAAACTCTGGGGATATAAAGAGACTCTTATTCTGAAACTCTGGGATATAAAGACACTCTTATTCTGAAACTGGGGATATAAAGAGACTCTTATTCTGAAACTGGGGATATAAAGACACTCTTATTCTGAAACTCTGGGGATGTAAAGCGACTCTTATTCTGAAACTCTGGGGGTGAGAGAGGCTCTTATTCTGAAACTATAGGTATAAAAAGGCTCTTATTGTGAAACTCACAGCTGGATGTCTCTCCAGGTGAAAGCTCTTATTGTGAAAGGGTGTATAAAGACTCTTATTTTGAAACTCACAGCTGGATGTCTCTCCAGGTGAAAGCTCTTATTGTGAAAGGAGTGTATAAAGACTCTTATTTTGAAACTCACAGCTGAATGTCTCTCCAGGTGAAAGCTCTTATTGTGAAAGGAGTGTATAAAGACTCTTATTTTGAAACTCACAGCTGAATGTCTCTCCAGGTGAAAGCTCTCCCCGGGATGGGCACCACGATCGATGTGATCCTGATCAACGGGACCCTGAGAGAGGGAGAGACCATCATCGTGCCGGGGGTGGAGGGACCAATCGTAACGCAGATCAGAGGCCTGCTGCTGCCCCCCCCCTCAGGGAGCTCAGAGTCAAGGTACAGCTGCTCCTACAAAATAAAAGCCTCTAAAGCATGTATTTTATTGTGTTAAAAGTATTCAAGACTCAAAGGTGTTCTCATCAGATGCTCAGCAGCTGCAGGGTAGACATGGCAATGACATACTCCTGACCTGAGCTCTATATCCATGTAGATAGAATATGATCTGTCCAAGAACAGAATATGAAATTAAACATTTTACAGGTACACAGCTATAGAACAATAGGCTCACAGCTATAGAACAATAGGCACACAGCTATAGAACAATAGGCTAGGTACACAGCTATAGAACAATAGGCTCACAGCTATAGAAAAATAGGTACACAGCTATAGAACAATAGGCTCACAGCTATAGAACAATAGGCTCACAGCTATAGAACAATAGGCTCACAGCTATAGAACAATAGGCACACAGCTATAGAACAATAGGCTAGGTACACAGCTATAGAACAATAGGCTCACAGCTATAGAACAATAGGCTCACAGCTATAGAACATAGGTACACAGCTATAGAACAATAGGCACACAGCTATAGAACAATAGGTACACAGCTATAGAACAATAGGCTCACAGCTATAGAACAATAGGCTCACAGCTATAGAACAATAGGCTCACAGCTATAGAACAATAGGCTCACAGCTATAGAACAATAGGCACACAGCTACAGAACACAGCTATAGAACAATAGGTACAGAACAATAGGCACACAGCTATAGAACAATAGGCACACAGCTATAGAACAATAGGTACACAGCTATAGAACAATAGGCACACAGCTATAGAACAATAGGTACACAGCTATAGAACAATAGGCACACAGCTATAGAACAATAGGTACACAGCTATAGAACAATAGGCACACAGCTATAGAACAATAGGTACACAGCTATAGAACAATAGGCACACAGCTATAGAACAATAGGCACACAGCTATATAAACAATAGGTACACAGCTATAGGTACACAGCTATAGAACAATAGGCACACAGCTATAGAACAATAGGCACACAGCTATAGAACAATAGGTACACAGCTATAGAACAATAGGCACACAGCTATAGAACAATAGGTACACAGCTATAGGTACACAGCTATAGAACAATAGGCACACAGCTATAGAACAATAGGTACAGAACAATAGGCACACAGCTACAGAACAATAGGTACACAGCTATAGAACAATAGGCTCACAGCTATAGAACAATAGGCTCACAGCTATAGAACAATAGGCACACAGCTACAGAACACACAGCTATAGAACAATAGGTACAGAACAATAGGTACACAGCTATAGAACAATAGGTACACAGCTATAGAACAATAGGCACACAGCTATAGAACAATAGGTACAGAACAATAGGCTCACAGCTATAGAACAATAGGTACAGAACAATAGGCACACAGCTACAGAACAATAGGTACACAGCTATAGAACAATAGGCACACAGCTATAGAACAATAGGTACAGAACAATAGGCACACAGCTATAGAACAATAGGTACAGAACAATAGGTACACAGCTATAGAACAATAGGTACACAGCTATAGAACAATAGGCTCACAGCTATAGAACAATAGGTACAGAACAATAGGCACACAGCTACAGAACAATAGGTACACAGCTATAGAACAATAGGTACAGAACAATAGGCTCACAGCTATAGAACAATAGGTACAGAACAATAGGCACACAGCTACAGAACAATAGGTACAGAACAATAGGTACACAGCTATAGAACAATAGGTACACAGATATAGAACAATAGGCACACAGCTATAGAACAATAGGCTCACAGCTATAGAACAATAGGCTCACAGCTATAGAACAATAGGTACAGAACAATAGGTACACAGCTATAGAACAATAGGTACACAGCTATAGAACAATAGGTACACAGCTATAGAACAATAGGCTCACAGCTATAGAACAATAGGCTCACAGCTATAGAACAATAGGTACACAGCTATAGAACAATAGGCTCACAGCTATAGAACAATAGGTACACAGCTATAGAACAATAGGCTCACAGCTATAGAACAATAGGTACACAGCTATAGAACAATAGGTACACAGCTATAGAACAATAGGCTCACAGCTATAGAACAATAGGCTCACAGCTATAGAACATAGGTACACAGCTATAGAACAATAGGCTCACAGCTATAGAACAATAGGCTTACAGCTATAGAACAATAGGCTCACAGCTATAGAACAATAGGCACACAGCTATAGAACAATAGGCACACAGCTATAGAACAATAGGCACCAGCTATAGAACAATAGGCTCACAGCTATAGAACAATAGGCTCACAGCTATAGAACAATAGGTACACAGCTATAGAACAATAGGTACACAATAGGCTCACAGCTATAGAACAATAGGTACACAGCTATAGAACAATAGGTACACAATAGGCACACAGCTATAGAACAATAGGCACACAGCTATAGAACAATAGGCTCACAGCTATAGAACAATAGGTACAGAACAATAGGCACACAGCTATAGAAAATAGGTACACAGCTATAGAACAATAGGTACACAGCTATAGAACAATAGGCACACAGCTATAGAACAAATAGGTACAGAACAATAGGCACACAGCTATAGAACAATAGGTACAGAACAATAGGTACACAGCTATAGAACAATAGGTACACAGCTATAGAACAATAGGCTCACAGCTATAGAACAATAGGTACAGAACAATAGGCTCACAGCTATAGAACAATAGGTACAGAACAATAGGCACACGCTACAGAACAATAGGTACACAGCTATAGAACAATAGGTACAGAACAATAGGCTCACAGCTATAGAACAATAGGTACAGAACAATAGGCACACAGCTACAGAACAATAGGTACAGAACAATAGGTACACAGCTATAGAACAATAGGTACACAGATATAGAACAATAGGCACACAGCTATAGAACAATAGGCTCACAGCTATAGAACAATAGGCTCACAGCTATAGAACAATAGGTACAGAACAATAGGTACACAGCTATAGAACAATAGGTACACAGCTATAGAACAATAGTACACAGCTATAGAACAATAGGTACACAGCTATAGAACAATAGGCTCACAGCTATAGAACAATAGGCTCACAGCTATAGAACAATAGGTACACAGCTATAGAACAATAGGCTCACAGCTATAGAACAATAGGTACACAGCTATAGAACAATAGGCTCACAGCTATAGAACAATAGGTACACAGCTATAGAACAATAGGCTCACAGCTATAGAACAATAGGCTCACAGCTATAGAACAATAGGTACACAGCTATAGAACAATAGGCTCACAGCTATAGAACAATAGGCTTACAGCTATAGAACAATAGGCTCACAGCTATAGAACAATAGGCACACAGCTATAGAACAATAGGCACACAGCTATAGAACAATAGGCACACAGCTATAGAACAATAGGCTCACAGCTATAGAAATAGGCTCACAGCTATAGAACAATAGGTACACAGCTATAGAACAATAGGTAACAATAGGCTCACAGCTATAGAACAATAGGTCACAGCTATAGAACAATAGGTACACAATAGGCACACAGCTATAGAAAAATAGGCACACAGCTATAGAACAATAGGCTCACAGCTATAGAACAATAGGTACAGAACAATAGGCACACAGCTATAGAACAATAGGTACACAGCTATAGAACAATAGGTACACAGCTATAGAACAATAGGCACACAGCTATAGAACAATAGGTACAGAACAATAGGCACACAGCTATAGAACAATAGGTACAGAACAATAGGTACACAGCTATAGAACAATAGGTACACAGCTATAGAACAATAGGCTCACAGCTATAGAACAATAGGTACAGAACAATAGGCACACAGCTACAGAACAATAGGTACACAGCTATAGAACAATAGGTACAGAACAATAGGTACAGAACAATAGGCTCACAGCTATAGAACAATAGGTACAGACAATAGGCACACAGCTACAGAACAATAGGTACAGAACAATAGGTACACAGCTATAGAACAATAGGTACACAGCTATAGAACAATAGGCACACAGCTATAGAACAATAGGCTCACAGCTATAGAACAATAGGCTCACAGCTATAGAACAATAGGTACAGAACAATAGTACACAGTAGGCACACAGCTATAGAACAATAGGCACACAGCTATAGAACATAGGCACACAGCATAGAACAATAGGCTCACAGCTATAGAACAATAGGCTCACAGTATAGAACAATAGGTACACAGCTATAGAACAATAGGTACACAATAGGCTCACAGCTATAGAACAATAGGTACACAGCTATAGAACAATAGGTACACAATAGGCACACAGCTATAGAACAATAGGCACACAGCTATAGAACAATAGGCTCACAGCTATAGAACAATAGGTACACAGCTATAGAACAATAGGCACACAGCTATAGAACAATAGGCTCACAGCTATAGAACAATAGGTACACAGCTATAGAACAATAGGCACACAGCTATAGAACAATAGGCACACAGCTATAGAACAATAGGCACACAGCTATAGAAAATAGGCTCACAGCTATAGACCAATAGGCTCACAGCTATAGAACAATAGGTACACCGCTATAGAACAATAGGTACACAATAGGCTCACAGCTATAGAACAATAGGCTCACAGCTATAGAACAATAGGCACACAGCTATAGAACAATAGGCACACAGCTATAGAACAATAGGCACACAGCTATAGAACAATAGGCTCACAGCTATAGAACAATAGGTACACAGCTATAGAACAATAGGTACACAATAGGTACACAGCTATAGAACAATAGGCTCACAGCTATAGAACAATAGGCACACAGCTATAGAACAATAGGCTCACAGCTATAGAACAATAGGCACACAGCTATAGAACAATAGGCACACAGCTATAGAACAATAGGCACACAGCTATAGAACAATAGGCTCACAGCTATAGAACAATAGGTACACAATAGGTACACAGCTATAGAACAATAGGCTCACAGCTATAGAACAATAGGTAGGCTCACAGCTATAGAACAATAGGTACACAATAGGTACACAATAGGTACACAGTAGGTACACAGCTATAGAACAATAGGTACACAGCTATAGAACAATAGGTACACAATAGGTACACAGCTATAGAACAATAGGCTCACAGCTATAGAACAATAGGTACACAATAGGTACACAGCTATAGAACAATAGGTACACAGCTATAGAACAATAGGCTCACAGCTATAGAACAATAGGTACACAATAGGTACACAGCTATAGAACAATAGGCTCACAGCTATAGAACAATAGGCTCACAGCTATAGAACAATAGGTACACAGCTATAGAACAATAGGCTCACAGCTATAGAATAATAGGCACACAGCTATAGAACAATAGGCTCACAGCTATAGAACAATAGGCACACAGCTATAGAACAATAGGTACACAGTTATAGAACAATAGGTACACAGTTATAGAACAATAGGCACACAGCTATATAACAATAGGCACACAGCTATAGAACAATAGGCACACCCGCTGCCAGGGTGGACTCCCAGCAGCTCAGGAGTCCGCCCCGCGCGGCCCCCGGAGCGGACAGTGTGAGGTGTGTTTCCCTGGATGCTGGATATAGACCCCACGCAGCACCCAGGAAACGACCCCAGTAAGCCAGCTCTCACTGTCCGCTCCTCGAGCCTCAAAGGGCGGAGCAGCGAGCCCCCCAACGTCCCCCCAACACGGCACCCAGACCCCACGCAGCATTCATCTGTTTGTCATTACTGGTGTCATTTCCTGGTTGCTAACAAACGCCATTGTAAAACATAAACACTGATGTTCAGCTGTAACGGTGGTGGACTCATCAGAGCACAGTGGGCTCACAGGGAGGGGGGGGCAGGAGCTCCAACAAGCCGTGTAGGACAGAGAGTGAATACACATACTATACAGAGATGCTGTATGAGAAACCAATGAGAGTTTGGAACATTGAACAATGTACATCTATTCTAGTAGACCTCAACAATGGAACTATGATCAGTAGAAATGGCCGTGAGTCGTGGGACCTTTAAAAAGTCTTATTGGATGAAACTGTCTCTGAGTCTGGTGGTTTTTGTCCTGATGCAGCAGACAGAACAGTTTGTGGCTGGGGTGATGGAGGTCTTTTATAATCCTGCGGACTTTCTCCCTGAGCCGCTGGGTGTAAATGTATTATTTGATGTATTAATGTGTTGATGTGTGTGTGCAGAGTCAGTACGAGAAGCACAAGGAGGTCTCCACGGCTCAGGGGTGAAGATCCTGGGGAAAGATCTGGAGAAAACTCTGGCTGGACTCCCTCTGCTGGTGGCTCACAAGGAGGATGAGATCCCTGTGCTCAGGGTAACACACACACACACACACCACACACGCACACGCACTATAATTAATTAATGGAATATTTGTCTGTTATTTTTTGAATTACTTTTACTCTTTTATGTATTGTTACTGTTATTATTGAGTCTATATTTTCTATATATTTTCTTTATTTAATATTATTATTAAATAATATCTCTCTCTCCCCCCCTCCTCTCTCTCCTCTCCCCCCCCTCCTCTCTCTCCCCCCCCTCAGGATGAGTTGGTGCGCGAGCTGAAGCAGACGCTGAGCTGCATCAAGCTGGAGGATAAGGGGGTTTACGTGCAGGCGTCCACGCTCGGCTCTCTGGAGGCGCTGCTGGAGTTCCTGAGGACCTCCAAAGTGCCCGTGAGTTCACCTTCATCATCTCATCTGCACCAGGCTCTATGTTCAACGCTCTTTAGTCAGGGTTAGGGTCTGAGTTCTGGGCTCTATATAGGGTCAGGGTTAGGGTCTGACCTCTGACCTTTGACATCTGACCTCTCTCTGCAGTACGCCGGCATCAACATCGGCCCGGTTCACAAGAAGGACGTCATGAGGGCGTCCGCCATGCTGGAGCACGACATTCAGTACGTACTTTAATGTGTGTGTGTGTGGTGCGTTCAGGTACCTGATTATCCTGGCTTAAATGTGTATAACAGTGTTTGTGGTGCGTTCAGGTACCCGGTGAACCTGGTTTAAATGTGTATAATAGCAGTGTTTGTGATGCGTTCAGGTACCTGATTATCCTGGTTTAAATGTGTATAATAACAGTGTTTGTGGTGCGTTCAGGTACCTGATTATCCTGGCTTAAATGTGTATAATAACAGCGTTTGTGGTGCGTTCAGGTACCTGATTATCCTGGCTTAAATGTGTATAATAACAGTGTTTGTGATGCGTTCAGGTACCTGATTATCCTGGCTTAAATGTGTATAATAACAGTGTTTGTGATGCGTTCAGGTACCTGATTATCCTGGCTTAAATGTGTATAATAACAGTGTTTGTGGTGCGTTCAGGTACCTGATTATCCTGGCTTAAATGTGTATAATAACAGCATTTGTGATGCGTTCAGGTACCTGATTATCCTGGCTTAAATGTGTATAATAACAGTGTTTGTGGTGCGTTCAGGTACCTGATTATCCTGGTTTAAATGTGTATAATAACAGTGTTTGTGGTGCGTTCAGGTACGCGGCGATCCTGGCGTTCGACGTGAAGATAGAGAGAGAAAGTCAGGAAATGGCCGACAGTCTGGGCGTTCGAATCTTTTCTGCAGAAATTATTTACCACCTGTTTGACGCCTTCACCAAATACAGAGAAGACTACAAGAAGGCCAAGCAGGAGGAGTTCAAGTACGACTCTTATTACCGTTTATATATATATACATACAATTCTGACTTTATTTTGAAAATCTCAAAGTTCTGACTTTATTTTGAAAATATAAAAATTCTGACTTTATTTAGAAAATCTCAACTTCTTACTTTAATTTGAAAATCCAATAATCCAATTTTTTTAATCCAAAAAATACTTATAACCCTTAATCCATGTGCTTTCCCTCAGGAACATCGCGGTGTTCCCAGCGAAGGTGAAGGTGCTCCCTCAGTTCATCTTTAACTCCAGAGACCCCATCGTGATGGCGTCACCATCGAGGCCGGGGTCCTGAGGCAGGGGACGCCGCTCTGCGTGCCCGCTAAGGGGGTCAGACTCTCAATATTAATATTTATATATATGTACAATATAGATACTGTTTTGAAAATCCTGATGTCCTCTTCCAACATGAGAGTAGCATGCTACAAAGGTATCCCAACTGTAGCTGTGAACAGACAGGATGTATGATTACCTAGAAGAGCATCAGGACTGTTTGAGGCATATGATAGCTATGTGATTAACATGATGATTCAGCCTCTATGGAGATAGACATATGACAAGCATGCTCATTTCTGACGTGGAGCTAATCTGAAGTAAACATTGAATACTGCTTTCTATTCCTCCATCTTGTGACTGTGTAACTCCCTCTCTTGGATATCAGCATGTGAAGGACACTGTTCAGGAACTAGTTGATGCTCTGTATGTGATGACTCCAGGGAGCGTTCTCTAACAAATATATATGTTTATTTGTATATCTGTTTGTAGTTTTGGACATCGGCATCGTGGACGAGCATCGAGATGAACCATAATCAGTGGAGAGCGCTAAGAAGGGTCAGGAGGTTTGCATCAAGATCGAGCCGATCCCCGGGGAGGCGCCCAAGATGTTCGGGAGACATTTTGAAGCCACAGACATGCTGGTGACCAAGGTGAGAGACATAGAGAACTACAGGAGACATAGAGAACTACAGGACATAGAGAACTACAGGAGACATAGAGAACTACAGGAGACATAGAGAACTACAGGAGACATAGAGAACTACAGGAGACAGGAACTACAGGAGACATAGAGAACTACAGGAGACATGAACTACAGGAGACATGAACTACAGAAGACATGAACTACAGGAGACAGAGAGAACTACAGGAGACATAGAGAACTACAGGAGACAGGAACTACAGGAGACATAGAGAACTACAGGAGACATAGAGAACTACAGGAGACAGGAACTACAGGAGACATAGAGAACTACAGGAGACATAGAGAACTACAGGAGACATGAACTACAGGACATGAACTACAGGAGACAGAAGAACTACAGGAGACAGAGAGAACTACAGGAGACATAGAGAACTACAGGAGACATGAACTACAGGACATAGAGAACTACAGGAGACATAGAGAACTACAGGAGACAGAGAGAACTACAGGAGACATGAACTACAGGAGACAGGAACTACAGAGACACAGAGAACTACAGGAGACAGAGAGAACTACAGGAGACAGAGAGAACTACAGGAGACAGAGAGACTACAGGAGACAGAGAGAACTACAGAGACAGAGAGAACTACAGGAGACACAGAGAACTACAGGAGACAGAGAGAACTACAGGAGACACAGAGAACTACAGGAGACAGAGAGAACTACAGGAGACATAGAGAACTACAGGAGACATAGAGAACTACAGAGACCAGAGAACTACAGGAGACACAGAAACTACAGGAGACAGAGAGAACTACAGGAGACATAGAGAACTACAGGAGACACAGAGAACTACAGGAGACAGAGAGAACTACAGGAGACAGAGAGAACTACAGGAGACAGAGAGAACTACAGGAGACAGAGAGACTACAGGAGACAGAGAGAACTACAGGAGACACAGAGAACTACAGGAGACAGAGAGAACTACAGGAGACACAGAGAACTACAGGAGACAGAGAGAACTACAGGAGACATAGAGAACTACAGAGACATAGAGACTACAGGAGACACAGAGAACTACAGGAGACACAGAGAACTACAGGAGACACAGAGAACTACAGGAGACAGAGAGAACTACAGGAGACATAGAGAACTACAGGAGACATGAACTACAGGAGACTAGAGAACTACAGAGACAGAGAGAACTACAGGAGACATGAACTACAGGAGACATAGAGAACTACAGGAGACATAGAGAACTACAGGAGACACAGAGAACTACAGGAGACATGAACTACAGGAGACATAGAGAACTACAGGAGACACAGAGAACTACAGGAGACACAGAGAACTACAGGAGACACAGAGAACTACAGGAGACACAGAGAACTACAGGAGACAGAGAGAACTACAGGAGACATAGAGAACTACAGGAGACATGAACTACAGAGACATAGAGAACTACAGGAGACACAGAGAACTACAGGAGACATGAACTACAGGAGACATAGAGAACTACAGGAGACACAGAGAACTACAGGAGACACAGAGAACTACAGGAGACACAGAGAACTACAGGAGACATAGAGAACTACAGGAGACATAGAGAACTACAAGAGACACAGAGAACTACAGGAGACATGAACTACAGTAGACATAGAGAACTACAGGAGACATAGAGAACTACAGGAGACATGAACTACAGGAGACAGAGAGAACTACAGGAGACATAGAGAACTACAGGAGACAGAGAGAACTACAGGAGACATGAACTACAGGAGACATGAACTACAGGAGACATAGAGAACTACAGGAGACATGAACTACAGGAGACATAGAGAACTACAGGAACATAGAGAACTACAGGAGACATAGAGAACTACAGGAGACAGAGAGAACTACAGGAGACATGAACTACAGGAGACATGAACTACAGGAGACATAGAGAACTACAGGAGACATGAACTACAGGAGACATAGAGAACTACAGGAGACAGAGAACTACAGGAGACACAGAGAACTACAGAGACATAGAGAACTACAGGAGACACAGAGAACTACAGGAGACAGAGAGACTACAGGAGACTAGAGAACTACAGGAGACACAGAGAACTACAGGAGACAGAGAGACTACAGGAGACAAGAGAACTACAGGAGACACAGAGAACTACAGGAGACATAGAGAACTACAGGAGACACAGAGAACTACAGGAGACAGGACTACAGGAGACATAGAGAACTACAGGAGACACAGAGAACTACAGGAGACACAGAGAACTACAGGAGACAGAGAGAACTACAGGAGACAGAGAGAACTACAGGAGACAGAGAGAACTACAGGAGACAGAGAGAACTACAGGAGACACAGAGAACTACAGGAGACAGGAACTACAGGAGACATAGAGAACTACAGGACATAGAGAACTACAGAGACAGAGAGAACTACAGGAGACATAGAGACATAGAGACTACAGGAGACATAGAGAACTACAGGAGACACAGAGAACTACAGGAGACACAGAGAACTACAGGAGACACAGAGAACTACAGGAGACACAGAGAACTACAGGAGACACAGAGAACTACAGGAGACATAGAGAACTACAGGAGACACAGAGAACTACAAGAGACATAGAGAACTACAGGAGACACAGAGAACTACAGGAGACACGAGAACTACAGGAGACAGAGAGAACTACAGGAGACAGGAACTACAGGAGACATAGAGAACTACAGGAGACACAGAGAACTACAGGAGACACAGAGAACTACAGGACAGAGAGAACTACAGGAGACATAGAGAACTACAGGAGACATAGAGAACTACAGGAGACATAGAGAACTACAGGAGACACAGAGAACTACAGGAGACACAGAGAACTACAGGAGACACAGAGAACTACAGGAGACCAGAGAACTAGAACAGGAGACAAAGAACTACAGGAGACAGAGAGAACTACAGGAGACATAGAGAACTACAGAGACACAGAGAACTACAAGAGACATAGAGAACTACAGGACACAGAGAACTACAGGAGACAGGAACTACAGGAACAGAGAGAACTACAGGAGACATAGAGACATAAGAACTACAGGAGACAGGAACTACAGGAGACATAGAGAACTACAGGAGACAGGAACTACAGGAGACACAGAGAACTACAGAGACAAGAGAACTACAGGAGACAGAGAGAACTACAGGAGACATAGAGACAAAGAACTACAGAGACAGGAACTACAGGAGACATAGAGAACTACAGGAGACACAGAGAACTACAGGAGACAGAGAGAACTACAGGAGACAGAGAGAACTACAGGAGACATAGAGAACTACAGGAGACACAGAGAACTACAGGAGGCAGAGAGAACTACAGGAGACATAGAGAACTACAGGACACAAAGAACTACAGGAGACAGAGAGACTACAGGAGACATGAACTACAGGAGACATGAACTACAGGAGACATAGAGAACTACAGGAGACATGAACTACAGGAACATAGAGAACTACAGGAGACAGAGAGAACTACAGGAGACAGAGAGAACTACAGAGACAGAGAAACTACAGGACATAGAGAACTACAGGAGACAGAGAGAACTACAGGAGACAGAGAGAACTACAGGAGACATAGAGAACTACAGGAGACAGAGAGAACTACAGGAGACAGAGAGAACTACAGGAGACAGAGAGAACTACAGGAGACACAGAGAACTACAGGACACAGAGAACTACAGGAGACACAGAGAACTACAGGAGACAGGAACTACAGGACAGAGAGAACTACAGGAGACACAGAGAACTACAGGAGACAGGAACTACAGGAGACATAGAGAACTACAGGAGACACAGAGAACTACAGGAGACACAGAGAACTACAGGAGACACAGAGAACTACAGGAGACACAGAGAACTACAGGAGACATAGAGAACTACAGGAGACATAGAGAACTACAGGAGACAGGAACTACAGGAGACAGAGAGAACTACAGGAGACACAGAGAACTACAGGAGACAGAGAACTACAGGAGACAGGAACTACAGGAGACAGAGAGAACTACAGGAGACACAGAGAACTACAGGAGACAGAGAGAACTACAGGAGACATAGAGAACTACAGGAGACAGAGAGAACTACAGGAGCACAGAGAACTACAGGAGACATGAACTACAGGAGACAGGAACTACAGGAGACATAGAGAACTACAGGAGACACAGAGAACTACAGGAGACACAGAGAACTACAGGAGACAGAACTACAGGAGACAGAGAACTACAGGACACAGAGAACTACAGGAGACGGAACTACAGGAGACAGGAACTACAGGAGACATAGAGAACTACAGGAGACACAGAGAACTACAGGAGACAGAGAGAACTACAGGAGACATAGAGAACTACAGGAGACATAGAGAACTACAGGAGACACAGAGAACTACAGGAGACAGAGAGAACTACAGGAGACATGAACTACAGGAGACATAGAGAACTACAGGAACATGACTACAGAGACATAGAGAACTACAGGAGACATAGAGAACTACAGGAGACAGAGAGAACTACAGGAGACACAGAGAACTACAGGAGACAGAGAGAACTACAGGAGACACAGAGAACTACAGGAGACAGAGAGAACTACAGGAGACATAGAGAACTACAGGAGACATAGAGAACTACAGGAGACAGAACTACAGGAGACAGAACTACAGGAGACAGGAACTACAGGAGACACAGAGAACTACAGGAGACAGGAACTACAGGAGACAGAGAGAACTACAGGAGACAGAGAGAACTACAGGAGACATAGAGAACTACAGGAGACACAGAGAACTACAGGAGACAGGAACTACAGGAGACATAGAGAACTACAGGAGACACAGAGAACTACAGAGACACAGAGAACTACAGGAGACACAGAGAACTACAGGAGACAGAGAGAACTACAGGAGACAGAGAGAACTACAGGAGACACAGAGAACTACAGGAGACAGGAACTACAGGAGACAGGAACTACAGGAGACATAGAGAACTACAGGAGACATAGAGAACTACAGGAGACAGAGAGAACTACAGGACATAGAGACATAGAGAACTACAGTAGAATAGAGAACTACAGGAGACACAGAGAACTACAGGAGACACAGAGAACTACAGGAGACACAGAGAACTACAGGAGACACAGAGAACTACAGGAGACACAGAGAACTACAGGAGACACAGAGAACTACAGGAGACAGGAGAACTACAGGAGACATAGAGAACTACAGGAGACACAGAGAACTACAAGAGACATAGAGAACTACAGGAGACACAGAGAACTACAGGAGACACAGAGAACTACAGGAGACAGAGAGAACTACAGGAGACAGAGAGAACTACAGGAGACATAGAGAACTACAGGAGACACAGAGAACTACAAGAGACATAGAGAACTACAGGAGACACAGAGAACTACAGGAGACAGGAACTACAGGAGACATAGAGAACTACAGAGACACAGAGAACTACAGGAGACACAGAGAACTACAGGAGACAGAGAGAACTACAGGAGACACAGAGAACTACAGGAGACATAGAGAACTACAGGAGACACAGAGAACTACAGGAGACACAGAGAACTACAGGAGACACAGAGAACTACAGGAGACACAGAGAACTACAGGAGACACAGAGAACTACAGGAGACAGAGAGAACTACAGGAGACATAGAGAACTACAGGAGACACAGAGAACTACAAGAGACATAGAGAACTACAGGAGACACAGAGAACTACAGGAGACAGGAACTACAGGAGACAGAGAGAACTACAGGAGACAGAGAGAACTACAGGAGACATAGAGACATAGAGAACTACACAGGAGACAGGAACTACAGGAGACATAGAGAACTACAGGAGACAGGAACTACAGGAGACACAGAGAACTACAGGAGACAGAGAACTACAGGAGACAGAGAGAACTACAGGAGACATAGAGACATAGAGAACTACAGGAGACAGGAACTACAGGAGACATAGAGAACTACAGGAGACACAGAGAACTACAGGAGACAGAGAGAACTACAGGAGACAGAGAGAACTACAGGAGACATAGAGAACTACAGGAGACACAGAGAACTACAGGACAGAGAGAACTACAGGAGACATAGAGAACTACAGGAGACACAGAGAACTACAGGAGACAGAGAGAACTACAGGAGACATGAACTACAGGAGACATGAACTACAGGAGACATAGAGAACTACAGGAGACATGAACTACAGGATACATAGAGAACTACAGGAGACAGAGAGAACTACAGAGACATAGAGAACTACAGGAGACATAGAGAACTACAGGAGACAGAGAGAACTACAGGACAGAGAGAACTACAGGAGACAGAGAGAACTACAGGAGACAGAGAGAACTACAGAGACACGAGAACTACAGGAGACAGGAACTACAGGAGACATAGAGAACTACAGGAGACACAGAGAACTACAGGAGACAGGAACTACAGGAGACAGAGAGAACGACAGGAGACACAGAGAACTACAGGAGACAGAGAGAACTACAGGAGACAGGAACTACAGGAGACAGAGAGAACTACAGGAGACACAGAGAACTACAGGAGACACAGAGAACTACAGGAGACACAGAGAACTACAGGAGACACAGAGAACTACAGGAGACACAGAGAACTACAGGAGACACAGAGAACTACAGGAGACACAGAGAACTACAGGAGACACAGAGAACTACAGGAGACACAGAGAACTACAGGAGACTAGAGAACTACAGGAGACAGAGAGAACTACAGGAGACACAGAGAACTACAGGAGACACAGAGAACTACAGGAGACAGAGAGAACTACAGGAGACTAGAGAACTACAGGAGACGAGAGAACTACAGGAACACAGAGAACTACAGGAGACATGAACTACAGAGACAGGAACTACAGGACATAGAGAACTACAGGAGACACAGAGAACTACAGAGACACAGAGAACTACAGGAGACAGGAACTACAGGAGACAGAGAACTACAGGAGACACAGAGAACTACAGGAGACAGGAACTACAGGAGACAGGAACTACAGGAGACATAGAGAACTACAGGAGACACAGAGAACTACAGGAGACAGAGAGAACTACAGGAGACATAGAGAACTACAGGAGACATAGAGAACTACAGGAGACACAGAGAACTACAGGAGACAGAGAGAACTACAGGAGACATGAACTACAGGACTGAACTACAGGAGACATAGAGAACTACAGGAGACATGAACTACAGAGACATAGAGAACTACAGGAGACATAGAGAACTACAGGAGACAGAGAGATCTACAGGAGACAGAGAGAACTACAGGAGACACAGAGAACTACAGGAGACACAGAGAACTACAGGAGACATAGAAACTACAGGAGACAGAACTACAGGAGACAGAGAGAACTACAGGAGACACAGAGAACTACAGGAGACAGGAACTACAGGAGACATAGAGAACTACAGGAGACACAGAGAACTACAGGAGACACAGAGAACTACAGGAGACACAGAGAACTACAGGAGACACAGAGAACTACAGGAGACATAGAGAACTACAGGAGACATAGAGAACTACAGGAGACAGGAACTACAGGAGACAGAGAGAACTACAGGAGACACAGAGAACTACAGGAGACAGAGAGAACTACAGGAGACAGGAACTACAGGAGACAGAGAGAACTACAGGAGACACAGAGAACTACAGGAGACACAGAGAACTACAGGAGACATAAGAACTACAGGAGACACAGAGAACTACAGGAGACAGAGAGAACTACAGGAGACACAGAGAACTACAGGAGACACAGAGAACTACAGGAGACAGAGAGAACTACAGGAGACATAGAGAACTACAGAGACAGAGAGAACTACAGGAGACAGAGAACTACAGGAGACACAGAGAACTACAGGGACACAGAGAACTACAGGAGACAGGAACTACAGAGACAGGAACTACAGGAGACAGGAACTACAGGAGACACAGAGAACTACAGGAGACACAGAGAACTACAGGAGACAGGAACTACAGGAGACATAGAGAACTACAGGAGACACAGAGAACTACAGGAGACACAGAGAACTACAGGAGACACAGAGAACTACAGGAGACACAGAGACTACAGGAGACACAGAGAACTACAGGAGACATAGAGAACTACAGGAGACAGAGAGAACTACAGAGACACAGAGAACTACAGGAGACACAGAGAACTACAGGAGACATAGAGAACTACAGGAGACAGAGAGAACTACAGGAGACAGAGAACTACAGGAGACACAGAGAACTACAGGAGACATAGAGAACTACAGGAGACCGGAACTACAGGAGACATAGAGAACTACAGGAGACAGGAACTACAGGAGACACAGAGAACTACAGGAGACATAGAGAACTACAGGAGACAGAGAAACTACAGGAGACAGAGAACTACAGGAGACACAGAGAACTACAGGAGACAGAGAGAACTACAGAGACAGAGAACTACAGGAGACACAGAGAACTACAGGAGACATAGAAGACTACAGGAGACCGAACTACAGGAGACATAGAGAACTACAGGAGACAGAGAGAACTACAGGAGACACAGAGAACTACAGGAGACATAGAGAACTACAGGAGACAGAGAGAACTACAGGAGAGAACAGAGAACTACAGGAGACACAGAGAACTACAGGAGACATAGAGAACTACAGGAGACAGAGAGAACTACGGAGACAGAGAGAACTACAGGAGACAGAGAACTACAGGAGACAGGAAGAGGGTTATTAAAACTACAAATCGTATTATGCTGTCTTAAATGATGCTGAATGATTTATTTTCTATGTGAAAGCACAATGTGAGAAACTGTATAATAAAGTGTTTTATTATTCTAATGAAACTTAAATGCATCTCTTTATCTTTCAGATCACGCGTGAGTCCATCGACGCTCTGAAGAACTGGTTCAGAGACGAGATGACGAAAGGAGACTGGCAGCTGATCATGGAGCTGAAGAAGACCTTCGAGATCATCTGAGGAACACACACACTCTCACACACTCTCACACTCTCACACACTCTCACACACTCTCACACTCTCACACACTCACACACACACACACTCTCACCACACACACACTTTCTCCCTCAGATGACGCCGGAAAAAGTAAAAAAAAACAACTGAAAAAGACGTGAAAAGTGTTTTTCTGTGAGAAACGAACAGTTCTTTCCACTGTTGTAAACAGTGATAATTACACACACACACACTCTCACACACACACACACACACACACACACACACACCCACACACACAGTATTCCAACGTGCCTGTTCTTCAGCATCAACGTTGTGTTTCTTCTTCTCTGATTCGTGCCGGCTGCGCTCTCTCCTCCCGACGTATTGAGCTAAACGAGGATCCAGCCCAGGTGCATTGTGGGATTTGTAGTGAACTAGTGAACAAGACCAGGAGCAAAAAAAGGAGGATTTTTTGTTTCTCAAAACACCAAACCCTGGAAGCGGCGTCGGACTCTCTCCGGAACGTTTGGGTGAAAAACTGAGGATTTAAAAATGTTTCTGCTGATGTAATAAATTCCCAAATTCCTGCAGTTTCACTTCCGTTTCCGTTTCCTGTGTCACACCTCCACTTTATATCAGAAACACATTCAAATCCTTCAGAAGACACATTTAATATTCACTGATATTATGATTTAACATTTATGAATTCTTAATCTCAGAGAAGTTCTAAAAAAAGTTCTGGGACATTTTGGAGTTTTTTCAAAATGTTTAATACAGAGCCGAAGAACATAATCTGTGTTCTCTGGGATTATGGTTTACTGAAACACTTTATAATCTCAGAGAATATCTGATTTGTTTTCTGGTAAATGTGTTTGTTGGGTTTTACTTTCTAAAAGACGGTTCATGATATCATTAAACTGTGTTGCAAAGTGTTTACTGGGTTAATTATCTGACGTTTGAAACCCTGCGCCTGAAATAATCCCAGTTTTCCGTTTGTTCCCTAATTCTTATTTTAATTTAAATCAAAATTAGGGAACAAACCTTCAAAAAACGTGCTGCTGTTTCTCTTTTCTCTGTGATTCATTTTCACCTCATTTCTATAAAAAGTCTGCGCGGAAAGGCATTTCATCGTGATGCGTTCAAGAGCAGCAAACTGGTTTTCATACTCCCCATGGTGCGTTCAAGGACAGTCTGACATTTTAAACCTTTTAGTGAAAAACAGACATTTTAGATCCAGAAAGTCCATGAATTGAAAGCGTTGTGTGACGTCTTTAAAGGTACGATCATCTTTTAAACAATCGGTTCCCATGATGTCGGATATTTGAAATGCAATTAAAAAAGAATTCAAATCTGTAAATCCTCATGTGAAGCTTTAATGTGTTTGTGTTTACTTTTAGATATATTTAAAGCAAAATCACAATAACAACAAACCAAATGTCAAACAATTCAGATTCACTTTTAGCTTTTTTACATCCAGATAGGAAAGATCATGTTTTACAATAAATATTATTTTAGCATTGAATTGATTTAGACGGTGAAGAGATCCTTCCGTCTTCTCCCGCTTGTCCGTCGGGTCGCGGAGGTAGCAGCTGAAGTCAACAATGAAGACGAAGAGCTTTACTAACACACTGCTTTAATGTAACACTGAAATCACAAAACAACAACAACAAGCTACGTAAACAAAGCACAACGTGTGCAAAATAACAACAGGGGGTAAAATAACGCATGATGACAAACATCGGCAAACTTATCAATTAGCGTTTTTGTATACGAACGTTTTTTAATCCAACAAAAGGATAATGTTCTGTAATTGATAGGTTTAAGATTTAAATTGAATTTAAAATGGCCCTCAACTAAATAATGAATATCATAAATTGAATTTAAAATGGACCTCAACTAAATAATGAATATCATAAATGTATTGAAATGGAGAGAATTAGGGTTAGTATAAACAATGTTGTTTTTATTTCTCTTTCATATTTAAAGTTGGAAATGACATTCGAGCTGTAAATCTACCTTTAAGCTAAACTATGTTTAAGCGTCTGTTTCATACCACGTGAAGATGGTAAACAACAACAACAGAATCTACAAACAATAAATGAACTCATTCTGCACTTTGCACCTTATTTAGTTGCCTTTGTGTTTTCCACACAGTTCCACCTCAGAGTTGAGTGCAGATATACGTTTGAGTCAAACTCTAGACTTGGAGTTCAGGACGTTTTGTTCAGGCGTCAGACGGCGCGGGGATGAACAGTCCGTGGAGGTCCATGTGCACGTCGGCATCGATGGACGCTCGGGCGATCTCTGTGAAGGTTTTGGCGTCGAGGACGAGCATGAAGGGCGAGATGTTGGGATCCGGAGAGATGACGGACGATAAGATCACGCCTGAGAGAAGAGGAAGGAAAACGGTCAGACTGTGATGGAAACTTCTGGATCAATGGAGACTCAGAGAGACACAGAGAGACTCAGAGAGACACAGAGAGACTCAGAGAGACACAGAGAGACTCAGAGAGACTCAGAGACACAGAGAGACTCAGAGAGACACAGAGAGACTCAGAGAGACACAGAGAGACTCAGAGAGACTCAGAGACACAGAGAGACTCAGAGAGACACAGAGAGACACAGAGAGACTCGAGAGACTCAGAGAGACACAGAGAGACACAGAGAGACACAGAGAGACACAGAGAGACTCAGAGAGACACAGAGAGACTCAGAGAGACTCAGAGAGACACAGAGAGACTCAGAGAGACTCAGAGAGACTCAGAGACACAGAGAGACTCAGAGAGACACAGAGAGACACAGAGAGACTCAGAGAGACTCAGAGAGACTCAGAGAGACACAGAGAGACTCAGAGAGACTCAGAGAGACACAGAGAGACTCAGAGAGACACAGAGAGACTCAGAGAGACACAGAGAGACTCAGAGAGACTCAGAGACACAGAGAGACTCAGAGAGACACAGAGAGACTCAGAGACTCAGAGAGACTCAGAGACACAGAGAGACTCAGAGAGACTCAGAGACTCAGAGAGACTCAGAGACTCAGAGAGACTCAGAGACACAGAGAGACTCAGAGAGACTCAGAGAGACTCAGAGAGACTCAGAGACACAGAGAGACACAGAGAGACTCAGAGAGACACAGAGAGACTCAGAGAGACACAGAGAGACTCAGAGAGACTCAGAGAGACACAGAGAGACACAGAGAGACTCAGAGACTCAGAGAGACTCAGAGAGACTCAGAGACACAGAGAGACTCAGAGAGACTCAGAGAGACACAGAGAGACACAGAGAGACTCAGAGACTCAGAGAGACTCAGAGAGACTCAGAGACACAGAGAGACTCAGAGAGACTCAGAGAGACTCAGAGAGACACAGAGAGACACAGAGAGACTCAGAGAGACACAGAGAGACACAGAGAGACTCAGAGAGACTCAGAGAGACACAGAGAGACTCAGAGAGACTCAGAGAGACACAGAGAGACTCAGAGAGACTCAGAGAGACACAGAGAGACTCAGAGAGACTCAGAGACACAGAGAGACTCAGAGAGACACAGAGAGACACAGAGAGACACAGAGAGACTCAGAGAGACACAGAGAGACACAGAGAGACTCAGAGAGACACAGAGAGACACAGAGAGACTGAGAGAGACACAGAGAGACTCAGAGAGACACAGAGAGACTCAGAGAGACTCAGAGAGACACAGAGACTCAGAGAGACACAGAGAGACACAGAGACTCAGAGAGACACAGAGAGACTCAGAGACTCAGAGAGACACAGAGAGACTCAGAGAGACACAGAGAGACACAGAGAGACTCAGAGAGACACAGAGAGACTGAGAGAGACACAGAGAGACTCAGAGAGACACAGAGAGACTCAGAGAGACTCAGAGAGACACAGAGACTCAGAGAGACACAGAGAGACACAGAGACTCAGAGAGACACAGAGAGACTCAGAGACTCGAGAGACACAGAGAGACTCAGAGAGACACAGAGAGACACAGAGAGCAGGAGCTTTGATGGAAACACTGATGGTTTATTTGGAGCTTCGGCGGAGAATTCACAAGACATGTTCTGTGTTTCTGAAGATCTCTACCCCAGACCATGTATTTAGTTCTGAGAGAAGAATCAACATGCTGCAGAACAAGATACATCACTATAACCTCTATCAGCTGACGCCAGCAGGAGGAGCAGAGAGACACTGAGAGCAGCTCAAGGTGCAGGCAAACTGGGTCAAAGTTATGGGCCTATAGGAAAATATTTCCCCAACAAAACTAACCGCCATTTTTCAAGATTAGCGTTAGCATTAGCTCACCGTCGTCTTCCTCCACGGCTCCTGGAGACGCCACGAACACCGGCTCCGAGGCGAAGCAGTTCTCCTGATGCCACTCCAACAGATTCCTGCTGACCACGTCAAACTTTGCGATCTGTCGGACGAGAAAAGTTTTAGTCCAGACCGAGTTATTTGATTAGCGGTTGACTCATGATTTCTTAGCGATGTTTGGATCAATGTTGTACCTTGCTGGGATGAGCCGATAACTCCATCTTTGAGGCGTAGAAGTATCGGTACTTCTTAGCGTTGAAGTTGTAGTTGATGCCCGGGAGCTCCAGACCTGAGAATTAAAGACTCGTTAGCTAACGACAAACAAACAAAGTTCGTTTTTCTGAGCGTTAAGACTCATTCTGTGGTCGAGCAGTGCAACAAATTGGTCTATTACTTTCAGGTTGATTGGATTACTCCTGTAGTCCCAAAATACGACTTAATTAGCGCTGTAAATAGATGTATTAAGATACGTACAGTAGTGTATCGTCAGCGTAGAGTCAGATGCTTTTTTTAAAAATACGCAATCTTCTGTTTATAGGATTATAAAAGTGTCATTTCCATTTAAAGGGGACACTGTTAGCTCCCAAATGTCTCTTTAACCAGTTATTTGTGCAGGTGTCAGGCCTCAGAAGCTGTAACCTTTCAGTGAACCAACCTTTGAACAGGAAGTCGGGCTGGCAGTAGACGGATCCGTCCTCCTTCATCACCGCCGTTGCCGTCTCTCCCTCCAGAGTCACCAGGTTAGATCCTCTGGGAGCCTCCTGCAAACACAAGCTTTATAATAAACCTTATGAACCTGTTAGAGAAATCTCCCTGGTCACCGGCTTGATCTTCAATCTCAGGATCCATGTATCTGTGATCCTCTCCAGAATGGAAGTAGTCATCACATACAGAGCATCAACTAGTTCCTGAACAGTGTCCTTCACATGCTGATATCCAAGAGAGGGAGTTACACAGTCACAAGATGGAGGAATAGAAAGCAGTATTCAATGTTTACTTCAGATTAGCTCCACGTCAGAAATGAGCATGCTTGTCATATGTCTATCTCCATAGAGGCTGAATCATCATGTTAATCACATAGCTATTGTTAAGGAATAATTCTTCTAGATATCTAACCTTTTGCTCTGTGACGTTTTATGATCTACTCTGACGTCTGTTATCTCCTTTAAGGAAAGGCCTTGGTGCCATATGTGTTGTTGTCACCAGTGTGTGACCGGTCAACTTGTCTGGCACGAAGGGTAATTGTTGTGAGAACACTGAGGCACTTCTTTATCGGTGTTTGTGGGCTCTAGGATGTGAAATCCTTGAGGCCATGAGTGTCGGACGCAGGTGGCTCAGTGTTCAGTGTTTAGTCTACTCCTTCAGAGATGTTGATTCTCTCTGTGAACCAGTTAAAAGGTCTAGCATAGAGAGAGGCTCTTCAGAATTGACGTGGCAACTCTACCGTGTAGTCAGAACCTCTGACTCTTTGATTGTGATGTGAATCCTCCGGCCGAATACTCTGAATAAACCCATCAGTGTTTGACATCAAAGCTCCAACTCTCACCGTGTCTCCTTCCTGAGTCGGTGACTCCATGCATTACTACACAGAAGTTTCCTCCACAAATTGGCGTTGTCGGCAGGATACCAACAGATCTTCAGAACTGGTAAGTGTGATTTCAAATCTACATTTGGACATTGCCTTACCAGAATCTGTGATTGACGGTATCCTAAAATTATCTGTGAAGCTAAGCGGCTGCGTTTCGTTTTGGTTAATGAACATTTGGGGCTAGTAACCCCAGGGGATCATCCAGGGACTCTGTCTTGGCTGGTTCCCTCTGTGTGTGCTGCTCGGGACGTATGTGCCGTGCAGGCATACACGGAGATGTTTAAAAAGACCTTAATGAGGGCAGCAGTAAAGTGGAACTTCTGTGTGAAATCAAAATAGAGATTTGTAATGAACAAATCGCCGAGATTCCGGGGGTTTCAGCGGCCAACACTAGCAGTTAACTAAGCAGCCAGAGATATTACCCCCAGCGCCTCTAAAAAAAACACGGCTCCAGCTGCGGCTCCGGGGAATGTGTGTAAATACCTCCCCGTATCTGCATGAGCTGGTGAAGTGAACTCAGAGGGAGAAAATCACAGCTTTTGTCTATAACTTTAACTCACACCACCGCCGTCTCTATTAAAAACGAGACTGTTTAAAAGCACTCTCGTGGCTTGTGGCCGTTTACGATGCTGGCAGGTGCGAGGTGCGTGCATTACCTGATGCGACAGGCTCCCTACATTGCTGGAGGAGCTGGTGTCGGTCCGGGGTGCATACATAAAATTATAGGCTAATTGATCATGGGTGGGCAGTGGTATGCAAGTGTAGAACAAAACTGTGTTTCATCGTTGTGATGAACATGATGGGTGTGTATAGGCTGGTCGAGTAGGACTACAGTTAACTGTGTGTTTCGGATAGAAAGGGTAGAGGAGAAAAAAGTCTATGTGCTCCTGATCGGGGGGGCATAGCACCACTAGAACAGGGATAGTGGGGTCGCAAGAGGATAAGCTAGTTATTGCTCTTGGACGGTCTTCAGGCACCGATCTAGGACTTGTATACAAGGGTGGGTACGCGTCAAGGTGCCCCACTGGGTTCCCATTGGGAGAGATCATATCCCTACCCCCTCTGAAACCTCTTTAATCCGGACTAAATTGAGCTGGATGAACTTTGCTGTCGCACTGGTGTTTATGAGTTCATGTTTGTTTGTCTGATTGTTTGCAGGGGTCTATATTTTGTCTAACCGCCGTCTTGTGCATGTTTTGTAACAACTAATAATGAATCAGTCCATAGCCAGGGTAAAATAAACTAAGCTTTAGTTAACTCACCAAAAGTAAATGACTTGAGAAAATAAATAATATATAGTGTTTTGCAAAATTCTGGTAGTATAGATGTGCTGCAAAATGAAAATAAATAGCAAAAGAGTGTTTTATGTCCTGCATCTGAGTGTGCAGAGGAAATGTAAACAAGGAGCACACTGTTCAGGGTGTGCGCTGTAGGTGTAAGAAGAGAAGATTATATTACTTTAAGAATACATTCTTAAATTGTATTGCTGGTATGTTAAGATATGTTTGTGACCTTTTATAAACCCTATGCCCCGTCCTGCACCCTGAGACCCTCAGAGGCATCACTGCAAACCTGCCTGAGGAGGTCAGGGTGGCAAAATCTGTCTGCTGTTTTAGGTCAATGTTGTATTATTTGTTTCATTTATTCTTAAATCTATGTATTGTATGGTAATAATGAAAAAAACGTAATGTATTGAACACATTCCGAAACAAAGCTGATAAGACAGAACTTGACTCAGACATAATACAAATTATTGTTGAAACCTTTTGCGCTGTTGCTGCAAAATGGAAACTTTGTTGATTATCTTTCCAACTGGCCACTGGATTCAGATAATTAATATAAGTTGAAGTTTAATTACAGTTTTAAATATAGTTTAACATTCTTTATTAAACTGCTTCAAATGATTTCTCGTATCAACCAATTGGTCTCCATAGACATTACTACAATTCTAATAGTTGTTAAACTACTGACAAGTTTTCTGAAACCGAGCTTATGAACAAAAGAGTAAAGGTCGCTGGTTAAGCCAGGATCAATATATTTGTTGACGTTTTCATTACAGTGTGCATAATAAATGTGTTAAATGAATTGAGCAATTCTTTAAAAAGTATAATGTTGCAATCTCTTTACAATAAGTAATTACAGTTAACAAAGAAGTAGAGGTTGTTTTCCAAGGGCCTCTCCTTCACAGCCCTACACTTTAAATCATGAGACTTTCAAATCATAACAGACAGAGATCGGTATCACTTTGTGTTGCAAGCCAAATCCATGTAAAGGTTCTACTTGAGCCCAATTTAAATACCATAAAGAAAGTATTGAACCCAGCTCAAGCTAAATGTCAAATGTATTTAATTAATGTACAAGTGTTTTGATTTATTTAAATGTTCTAATCTCAGCTTCTTTCGAGTTCAGTCTAAGCAACAAATTGTTTCTCATAACATTCTCACTGCTGTCCCAAATGTTTTAACCTTGGGCAGACAAGCTGTTCACACACCCACACACACACACACACACACACACACACACACACACACACACACACACACACACACCACACACACACACACACACACACACACACACACACACACACACACACACACACACACACACACACACACACACACTTTGGATAAGTAGTCACCTTATCCACATTGTAAATTGTTGCCTTCTTTAAAGTTATTAGTAATTTAAGATTAATTATTAAATTAAATGTGGTACATAAGATAAAATAAATAAATAACTTGACTTGATCATTTTGTTCACAACATTAGACCTGTCCTCTAATCTCTACTAGAATAAGATAAGTGTGCATGTTTGGATGTTTTAACACTCCTGTAATGTACCTAATCTTGATATCCTTTTCATTACAGAGCTGGGAAAATGGTGTATTGATTAGATTCTGATCCGTGCACGTCCAATTTTGACTGACTTTAGTTCTAATGTTAATGTTAATTTGACTTCAACCCATAAGTAATTATTTAAATTAACTCTAAATGTCACATGATGATGGATTAGTGTTCCACATTTCTTCCACTAATTTGTTTTACAATTAGGCCAAAGGTAAAGAGAGACATTGATGACCTTGTGTCCCTTTTGTTAGTACGTGGTTCCATTTTGTCTATGGCCTTGGACGGCTTCACTAAAAGTCACCCAGTTCTGCCCTGCTGCAGTCCGGCTGAGTGCAGTCACAGAGATGCTATGGCTGCTCTACATGACATTAATGGTCTGGTCTGAATGGACACCATTTCCTGCTCCCAGAGAGAATGACACTCCTCAAACTGAACATTACAGCCGTTGATACTGTCTCACATGGGTCTGCTCCCCCCACTGAGCCATGAACTGAAAGCATGACATCTGCTATGAACACTTGGAAGCCTCCCTGTCACACCAGCACCAACCCTTGGGTCAGTCAGATGAGACTAACGGCTTCACTTAGGGCATTTGGTTCAGATACATGACTCTCGTTACCGCAGAGTTGTTTTTAAGGCTATTCATACTGCTATGCAGAGGATGCCTGTAAGTGGCGAGCTGGTAAAAGCCCCTACTATTGTTTCAAATAGGCCTAATGTCAGGGGTCTCTTAATGTCTAGTTCTACATGTATTCACATTATATAGACAATGTTTCCACCTGGTAAAACTAAAGGCTGCACAAACTCAGGCTACAATACAACCATTCTGTTCTGCTCTAACGATTCAATTATAGATTCTACATCAAAACAATTAGCTTTTATTGTTTCCAATGATAACGTCACCTTCAGTGGAGGAATGCAAACCTGTTTTCAAATGTAAGGTTTTGATTTTGTTTGACATTTCTCAGTAATGACACCCTCAGACACCCAATATCATTCATGCTATGCCTTCAGTAATAACTCAGATGTTAAAGGGATGAAACTTTTCCTCCCAAATCAGATATGCTTTGTTTTTCAACAAATGTATCCATTTCCTGCATAATATATGTTTATCACAATGGTTTTTGTAAGCTGCACACAGGTGATACTGAGTCTTCTCGATTAATAGATTATAAACTATACCATGCTTAAATAGACTCCTAAGTTATTATTTCATATGTACCATATGTAAGAAAAGGGAGGGAAGAGTCAATTATATTGAGTAATTGATTTTATATTGGGTAATTTATTTCTCAAACCTATGTTTTATGGAAGAGACAAATATTTCTGATAAACTAATATTTTATCAAAAGGTAAATGGTGAATTAATATACATTTAGAATCATTGAGAAGGGGTTATATCCACAGGGACAAGCTCACCTTTAACTTACAATAACATGTCTCTGCTATGGACTGATGAGTATATGATTCTTGCATGTTCAATGACTAACACAAACCTTCAAAATGATAATGTGCATGTGTCAGGAAGGCTCCCAAATCATTCTGAGGGGCCTATTTTTGTAATTAAATGATAATGTGCTAATCCATTACTTTGAGTTGTCTTCACTCAGAAAAACATCCCTATCAGGTGTTAACCCAATAACTAGGACAGCTCTCAAGGCCAAGGGTCAGAGAGAGAGGGTCACACTCTCCGGGTGCAGAGAGCACCCCCAGCCACGTGCAAGGAAGCACGAGGTCGTTCGAGATGGGATGCTTCTCTTCACCTTTCTGATGAGGGGTTCTCTCTTCACCTTTCTGATAAGAGGATTCTTCTCTTCACCTTTCTGATAAGATGGGGCTTCTCTTCACCTTTCTGATAAGAGGGGTTCTTCTCTTCACCTTTCTGATAAGAGGGGCTTCTTCTCTTCACTTTCTGATAAGAGGATGCTTC
Organism: Trematomus loennbergii; assembly: GCA_012861695.1. Lineage (NCBI taxonomy): Eukaryota > Metazoa > Chordata > Actinopteri > Perciformes > Nototheniidae > Trematomus > Trematomus loennbergii. The sequence continues at coordinate 4,183 of JAAOOA010001186.1, read as the reverse complement.
TCTTCACCTTTCTGATAAGAGGATTCTTCTCTTCACCTTTCTGATAAGAGGGGGTTCTTCTTCATCTTTCTGCTCGGTGGGCTCTAGCAGACAACCCTGCAGGACGAGCGAGGGTTTCAGAGGCTTCTATAATACAAGGTTCCATGTTTCTTGGAGGAGATGTCTTCCTAACCTCTCCCATCACGGGGGGACACCTGGATGCATCAGGAATACGCAGTTGTACTCAAGCAGATAGCAGAAGGAATACCGGCAGATGAGCCTCCGTCTCACTGGGGGTCAGCTACAGTGCTCACTGAATGAGCCACACAAAAGCAGAGCAATTGGGGGGTTGAAATATGGCGCTCTGATGAAGAAGAGTTTGAGCCAATCAGCACCTCAGTGCTAATCTACAGTATCAGGATGCCTTTACACACCAGACACTCGTGTCATAAAGGGAGGAGGAGAACGGTCAGGAAGACTGACGGACATGTTCTTCCAGCTCTCGTACAAAGATGAACTTTGAATTGAATGACCAGATGTTTAAAGATGTACAATTAATGATTGTTTTTTATTTCCAATGACCAGACATGTGTTAAATAGTGGTGATAAATATATTTAGTCAGATCAGATTACACTTTCACACTAAACAAAATTAATAAATAAATATTCTCAGATTATAAGGTATTGAATAATAAGGTATTTCTAATATTATAACAGATAATGTTAATATCCTTAATCATCCAGCAATCAGGCTTAACAACACTACTCTTTAATGTATTGTCCATGAACAGACAGACCTAAATGATGTTTCAAGTACTGGATTAATTTCAGTTTTGGCCCAAAACAAATATTTATAATAATTCATATAACAATTATGTAGCATATTTGATCCTCAAATTAGAGAAGTATAATTTAAAGAAATTGATATTCTATATTCAACATTAGATAAACACAGAAGAACCCTTTCCAAGTACCATAAGTAGATGTTCAGGTAAGTATGGCTAATAAGAATAATGATAGACTTAATTTGGTACAGATCAGTTGTAGCATTTACAAATGTATGAATTAAAGTTTTAAGAATGTTTAATCTTTCCTTTCCAGGTTTTTACAAAAGTCTTTGAATATTTGCCTAACTTTTCCTTTTCAGATTTTGAACAATGTACTTGACTAAAATGAATGTATTGATTTTACTAAGACTAAGTGCCTTACTCTTGGCTAAAGCGTAATGAAGTAAACGTAAAGTAATCCTAAAATTGAGGACACTGCAACTTTGCAGATTACAGATTGATCAAATCACCTGTGAATTTATGCCTTAGCTGGATCTCTTATGATCCTAAGTTTAAATGCTTTTGACTAGTGATTGCCTTAAAGCAAATCTTTAAGCTGTTTCTGGTTTTGATTTTATAGTTTGATAAATGACATTAACTAATGGTTTAAATGATAAAAGATATTAGTTTAAAACAAATATTTTGCTATTATGTATCTGTGTTTTATGTGTGTTCATTATTGTGCTTATTGACAAAAGATGCTCCAAACACTGATGAGAGATAATTTTCCTATTATGATTGCTGTATCAATCATTGTGATTGAATGTTTCAATCTTATTCTACTTTGTGATGTAATTGAATGTAAGGTGAGACCACACTCGAATCTGAACGCCTATTGATTTAAGTATTGACCAGAATTATTAGACTAATGTTTTAAGGTTATCAAAAATGATAAAAAGAGAGGAACTGTTAAGGAATAATTCTTCTAGATATCTAACCTTTTGCTCTGTGACGTTTTATGATCTACTCTGACGTCTGTTATCTCCTTTAAGGAAAGGCCTTGGTGCCATATGTGTTGTTGTCACCAGTGTGACCGGTCAACTTGTCTGGCACGAAGGGTACTTGTTGTGAGAACGCTGAGGCACTTCTTTATCGGTGTTTGTGGACTCTAAGATGTGAAATCCTTGAGGCCATGAGTGTCGGACGCAGGTGGCTCAGTGTTCCCAGCTGTTTAGTCTACTCCTTCAGAGATGTTGATTCTCTCTGTGAACCAGTTAAAGGTCTAGCATAGAGAGAGGCTCTTCAGAATTGACGTGGCAACTCTACCGTGAAGTCAGAACCTCTGACTCTTTGACTTGTGATGTGAATCCTCCGGCCGATACTCTGAATAAACCCATCAGTGTTTGACATCAAAGCTCCAACTCTCACCGTGTCTCCTTCCTGAGTCGGTGACTCCATGCTACACAGAAGTTTCCTCCACAGCTATCATATGCCTCAAACAGTCCTGATGCTCTTCTAGGTAATCATACATCCTGTCATGCACACAGCTACTGTGGATACCTTTGTTATCATGTTACTCTCATGTTGGAAGAGGACATTCAGTTTTTCACAAACCTTTGACTCTTGACTCTTGACTCTTGAATCTTGTACCTTGTTGTCGGCGAGCGGCAGGACGAACCTCAGCACGTCGGGGATGCAGGCGCTCCGGTTCTCCTCCATGAAGCTGCCCGCGTCCTGCTTCAGGTTCTTCATGTAGAACATCTCGTACAGTTTGCTGTCCTCGTAGCTGATCAGGTCGAACACCACGTGGCCGTCCGACTCGTACGCGTTGATGTGATGGAAAACAACCAGAGCGTCGCATAGAAACGCGTGGACAGCGCCTTCCCCGTGTGCTTGTTGACGACGTGGACAACGTCTGAGGAGAGAAAGGTAAACAAACAACGCCTTCAGCTGCTTCTCTAATGCTAATGAAAGGTACTTCAACGCTTCCTTTCCTATCTCCTTTGGCAGAGTGTAATGGTTTCCAACATGGGGTCCGTATCCCCACTAGGGGTCGCTTCAGCTTTACGTTGGACATCCTATTTAAGACATACAGTTAGATCTCAGAAACAGAAGCTTTCGACTCACGATGTCGTCCTTGTCGAACTTCAGGCAGCTGCCCCAGTTGACGCCTCTGAAGTAGGCGGTGGCGAGCTTCATGATGTCCAGTTTGAACGGCTGCTCCACGAACACGATGTAGTTCTCCGTCATGCCGAAGCTGTGGTAGTAGCTCGGGAACACGTGGAGCGAAAGGGGATCGAAACCGATCTGCTCCACCTTCCTCAGAGCCGGCTTCCCGTGCTGCTTATCTGGAACCAACAGAGAAGCACGTTAGTATCTTTATTAGATCATTGGAGCTCGTTCTACTGCCTTCTTCTTCTTCCTGTTCCCTCGTGTGTTAGTCAATGTGGAGAGATGAAACGTAACCAATATGATGGCTCTCTGTTATGAACAGGTGCTGCGCAGGGATTCAGGTTGGCTAGCTAGCTAGCTTGGGAAAACAATCATTTATGTTACTGTTATTTGACAAAATCTACTTTCAAAACATAACACAATAATTGGGTAACTCTACGGACCTCCTGGGGGCCCCATGTTGAATATCAATGATCCAGCGCCATCATTACTGTCCAATACTTTGGTTTCTGACAAAGATTCTGCAGAATGATGATATTTCTCAGGCTCACGCTGACTTTCCTGCTTCTATTAGCTTGGATGCTAACATTGTAAGCATTGTCTTGAGGGCTACAAGTCCACAGTTCAGGAATAATCTAGCCAATAAACGCCCAGAAATATGGACCTTTTCTCTCCTAGATATCACCCGTCGTATATCCGTGAGTTATGATGTGATTAGATAACGATCCTGGAGACTGACACGTTGCCAACACGTTGGAGGACACTTTCTGATTAGTCTGATTACAGCATCGTAAACCAATTAGATAAAGACGAGTTTTACTGCCTCAAATGGCTCATTAGTCTGGAACACAACGTGCTCAATTATCTTGAGAAACGCACCTGAAGCGTCTCCCGGGACTTTGAAGATGACGTACTTTGGGAGGCCGAAGCTCATCATGGCGGTCCCCATGTTGTAGGTGTTGCCTTCACTGTCGTAGTGAGGTGGGCCGTGGCCAGGTTCAGGGCGATGTGGTCCCTGTAGTTAATCTGAGACATAGATCAGGGTTTAGTGAGGGTCCCTGTAGTTAATCTGAGACATAGATCAGGGTTTAGTGAGGGTCCCTGTAGTTAATCTGAGACATAGATCAGGTTCAGTGAGGGTCCCTGTAGTTAATCTGAGACATAGATCAGGGTTCAGTGAGGGTCCCTGTAGTTCATCTGAGACATAGATCATGGTTCAGTGAGGGTCCCTGTAGTTATCTGAGACATAGATCAGGTTTAGTGAG